>WJSG01013099.1:0-24849 GCA_016618145.1 Sanghuangporus lonicericola | reverse complement strand
TACGGTCCGCATTCGCCTCGCGAAACACTCCGCTTTCTATAGTTCAATCTCCGCTCGGAAGTAAGTAGCTGAGATCAACGGCCTTCGTCTTCCGCCATTTTGTCGTGCTCCTGTGCTAGGTTCGGAGCAAGCCAGCTTCATACACGACTACTCACTGGCTTGCCTCGTACCAGTCACGTATCTGTCATCATGTAGAGTACTTAGTGATGTCGCAATGCCATTCTCTCCGCCCCTCACAGAATATTCTTCGCTCATTTGCATCACTTATGTAGCACGCGTGCGTATGCTTCCCATGCTCTTTTCCCCACCTGGATCATTCTCGCCCGGCGTGCGCCAGCAGCGCCTCACTTACACAAGTGTTCAATCTTCTGACCTGGACCATGGAGTCGGACATCATGGTGCGTGCGCGGCCCGGCCTTGCGGAAGTGGTTGCTTGCGAGGCGCCTGGGCGTCTGTTTTACTCGTGCGTTCCTTTCCTCACCCATCCTGTCTAGTAAGTTGAAACTTTCGACGTTGGATCTCGTTACGGTCCGTCCATCCGAACTGCAAGTATGTCGAAGACTATCCCCCACCACGATCAGCGTTCGGCCACTCCCACGTTCTCTCTTCGATCACCTGCCATTGTCGGTCCTTCGACAGCAAATTTCAATTTCCAGTCTCTGTCTAACGGTTCCCTGAAGGTATGTTGGGCACCGCTACATGCCTTCAATCCCGGCTATACTTGACTTCAGTCTTAGCTTGATCCTATGAGTAAGCTAACCGCGCTCAACATGGATGTGCTCAACTACATGATGTCCGTCCTACCGACCGCAGACCTCTCTGCGCTCATGAAGACTTGCAAATATCTATACAAAGTAGCTCTTCAACCACTCTGCACTCGCTCATTTGCTCCGCTGAACTCTGAAGCACGAGTGGCATCGTTCCACAAATTTCTCCGCATTGACTCAGGTCCCTCGTCTCGCGCCCCCTTTATCAAGGCACTCTGGCTGGATTCGGAGAACGACGAAGATATATACCTCGGCATCCTACGCCATTGTCACAAAGTGCGACGCCTTTTGTTGGGCATGTGGTCCGAGGAGATCGAGTCGTCGCTCATTTTACATGTCATCGCGACATCCCTTCCGAGTCTGGAGGACTTCAGCCTGGTCATTACGCCCGCCGTAACTGTAACTGAAGAGGAGCTGCGAAACCTAGTCCAGCTTCCTTTGCGCAATTTCCAGCTTATAGGGAACATGAACTCTTGTCAAAATGCACTATCGGCCATCGTTCCATTGGGGCGCACGCTGGTAGAGCTCGGGCGGATCTCTTTCGATACTCTCCGTCCACCCATTGGCGGATCCTTCCCTGGAGTGGAGAGACTACACGTCCATTTCGACCATACCGACATATTCGTCGAAACAGTGACAGCATCCTTTCCTGGGGTGACCCACCTCGCGTTGTTGAGATGCGACACATTCATTCACCTGGCAGTCGCCCGTAACCTTCGGGCGCAGAACAGGCAGCGCTGGCAGGAGGCATCGAGTTCGTGGCGATCGCTGAAAGCGGTATGGGCGGCAGATTTATGCGAGCTGTATGCCTGCGGCCTCGCCCGCCACACAGCACATCTATCAGTGCCCTTCACCTTCGACACTACAACCACCCCTATGTTCATGCGCGACATACTCGCGGATCTGCGCCCGAGTTCTCTCGCCTTGCGAATCCAGCTGGGAACCTTTCGAGACCGACCGCCGCTGGTGCAGCTCCTGACAGCATTCGAAGCAAGCCTCTCCTCATGCGTGCGTCTTACATTGCGTCTCGTTANTCGAAGCAAGCCTCTCCTCATGCGTGCGTCTTACATTGCGTCTCGTTACTCCCGCGTGGGCAACATACGACGGCGCACCTGCGGCGCTCTTACTCGTGCGTCGTCGATTGCAATTTGCGTCTGCGTACGTCATGCTGAACCCATTCCCGTGCGCAGGACGCTCTCGAGAAGTACCTCCCGCAGAATGGTTCCCTCACACATCTCTTGCTGCTACACGTTCGCTCGTGGGGAACGGCCTTGCAACCAGAGCTGGTGCGGATCCCCGCGTTAGTCAGGGCCTCAAGGTCACTGCGCTGGATCGGCTTCGAGGCCGAAGGGGCGTTGCGTTGCTGGGAAGTAGCGCAGCCACGAAAGGGGGAGTCCACCGACCAGCTTGCGCAAGAAGCCGTCTTAGTAGAGATGAGCGAGGGTGCGGGAAGACGGGTGCTTGCGAGCGAGCAGATGGACGAGTTTGGGGAATGATCCTACGACTGATGTGCGAGCTGCAATGCACCGACAGGGTGAGAATGCAGGTCTTCGTAGCGGTGGCAAGGTACGCCGCCACGGCCTAAGTTTTGACGGATGTTATCAACGAGCGTCTGTTACAGCCGTGCCTGCCAGCACCGTCCACCAAAGCTCCAAGCTTGGACGCTCCTTTCGCTACATTGCAACGTGCTACGACCACAGTATACTTGGTACAAGCATGTTGACGACTACCTTCCACGATGCTCAGCGCTCGGAGTCCGCCTTCACGTTCTCTCTCCCTTTACCAGCCATTGCTCCTCCAACGCGAGATCCCAATCTCCAGCCAGCATCGTCTTCCAGTGGCCCAAGGGTGGTTTGCCACGTCATGAAATATTCAATCAATGACTGCTGACTTGAGTTACAGGGGGCTCCTGCCCATCGGCTCACTACACTGAATGCGGACGTGCAGAACCACATCATGTCGGCGTTGTCGACAGCGAACTTGTCCGCGCTCATGAGGACTTGCAGACACCTCTCTGAGGCTGCTCTTTTACCTCTCTGCGCGCGCTCGTACGCTCAGTTGGATAGCCCAGCACGTCTGGCGTCATTCCACCAGTTCCTCCGCATCAACTCTAGACCCTCCTCCCGCACCACCTACATCAAGGCGCTATGGCTGGATGTCCCGTACGAGCCGTCCCATTCGAACGAGGAGTCCAATCTATACCTCGGTATCTTACGCCACTGCCGAAACGTGCGACGTCTTCGGTTGAGCTCAAATTACAGTGACATCGAGCCAACGCTCCTTTTCCACGTTATCGCGACGTCCCTCCCTGCTCTCGAGGAGTTGAACATGTTCGTCATGCCCGAGGTGACCGAAAAAGCCATTCACAAGCTCGTAAGACTTCCTCTGCTCAAGCTACGGCTCACAGGAAACCTGTTCTGTGTTCCGGATGCGCTCTCGGCCATCGCCCCGTTGGCCGCTACACTCGTAGAGCTCGACCAAATCTCTTTCCGTCGTCTTCGCCCGCATCCCGGCGGTTCCTTCCCTGGAGTCAAGAAACTAGGTGTCCAGTTCCACGACGCCCACACCTTCGTCGAGACCCTGACATCTACATTCCCTGGTACCACCCACCTCACGTTGTTGATGAGCGACACGGCCATCGCACCCGCAGTCGCCCTTGGTCTTCGGGGCCCGAACAGGCAGCGATGGAAGGAGGTCCCGCCGACAGTTTGGCGATCTCTCAAAGCAGTCTGGGCCACAAATTTGCCCGAGCTACATGCATGCGGCCTTGTTCGCCATACAGCACACTTATCAGTGCCGTTCGACTTCCACACCACAAGTACGCATATGTCTATGCTACTCGACATAGTCGCGGATATACGTCCAAACTCCCTGGAAGCACGCATTGATGTCGTAAGCTTCGTGAACCGACCACCCTCGGTGCAGTTTCTGGAAGCACTCGAAGCGACCCTCTTGTCATCCGCACGTGTTACGCTGCGGTTTGGCACCTTCGGGGAGCAAAGCTACGATGGGGCTACCGCGCACTTGATGGTACGTACTCCGTGTCTCAGTGAATCTGCGTGAGTCACACTGAGACACCCTGTGCACAGGACGCTGTCGAGAACCACCTCCCGAAGAATGGCTCGCTCACGCATCTCTTACTGCGACACGTCGCGTACAGTGGAAAGGCCGTGCAACCGGAGCCGGCGCGGATTCCCGCGTTAGCCAAGGCTTCAAAGGCCATGCGCTGGATAGGCATCGAGGTCGACGGTGTTTTGCGTTGTTGGGAAGTGGCTCGTCCCCAATACACCGACAATACTGCGCAGGAAACTGTCTTGGTAGAGATGAGCGAAGATGCGGGGAGGCGGGTACTTGCGAGCGAGCAGATGGATGAGTTTCAAGAGAAGTGATCCTACGGACTGGGGTGGGGGGCGTCCCGGTAGGTGAGGTGGTAAGTTTGATTCCGTTCGAGGGGTAGATCCCCACGCCTGGGGTTTCCGGCTAATCAACTCATATATGCTCGTGAACGTTCCACTCATGTATAGTTTACATCTTTTAGTACGCGTTCGAGAGACATGCATACAATTGTCCGTGACAACGTCAGTCCAAGGAAGGAGCACACGTATGGTTCTAGAGAGCGCGAGGCCGTTGCCTGATATTGCCGTGGAGAGTAGACCGCACCTCCGTTCAAACCTGTATCATTGGTCAGCGTGCTGCGCGCATTGCGAATGATCGTGCACTGGATCTTACCGCGCCGTCGTTGAGCTGGTATCCGACAGTATACTCAGGCAAGCCAGCATTCTGGAAGGCATGTCAGTGCCTTTGAACCCCCGGCTATTGGCTATGGGGAGCACAGACCTTCGTGTCGGTAATAAGGGACGCCTTAATCGCCTGAGATTTGACCATGTCCTCCCAGATAGCCATGTCGTCGGTCAAGGTAGCCGTTGAAGACCGGTCTGAGAGGTCAACTTGCGGGGCCGAGCGAGGACGGACAGTGCCGGAGGCGACGGGAATCGCGAGAATGCGGGAGTTCAAGCTGGAAGAAGCGTTCGTAAGGACCGAGTGTGCGAGCCGGATCGGAAGCTCTCCGGACTTACTTCAAGAGCACGCTGAGAGTGTACACTGGAGATGATTACATGCTGTCAGAGATGCGCCCGGAGGATAATTTCAAGCATGGAGAATGACGTACAGTTCCCGAGGACGCACGTCCCAGCAACCCACAGCATGTTCGCCATCATGATTGCGACCGCGACCGTGTTGAAGGTAGAGACAATGCTAGAATGCCCGAAATCTCAGCGTGCCTTCTGCGAGTAGTGCTTCGAACACACTCACCCGCAGAAGAACAAGCTCTTGACGGTCCAGTACTCCAATTCGCTCATCACCGTCGTCCGGCCGTGCCTGAAGAAAGTTGCGTCAGCCCATGTGCGCAGATTGCTCAGTCCTCGGACGTACTTCTGGAGGACGTACGGCTTCTGCATGCGCACGTATGCCACGGCCGCGATGACAATGTTGATTCCCGCGGAGACTGCGAACGTCACAACCATGGGCCACTGCACAAGTCGTCTGAACATCCGTACGATGCTGACAGTTAAACATCGGTGAACTCACGACATCGCCCATGTAAAACATGAGGATTGCCAGGGGTCCCACATTGAACCTAAATCAACTCAGTACGCAGCCTGTATTCTCGGAGAGCTTGGACTTACAAAACTACGACAGAGTCTGCCGGTGGTCACTTGAATGAGATGCACGGTATTAGCGCGATGCACAAGGGAACTCACAGATACTGGTCGCTGGTCCATGGAAATGATGATGAGATCCAGTGATGGCTGCAGCAAAGAGCACCGCACTCACCGACTTGCAAAGCGGTGAAGAAGAGCTGCGGATACGACAGCCTTTAGCATCCATCCTTCGCCTTGGCATGGCAGCGGGGTGACTCACAATGATCATGGTGAGGTAGGCATTACGCATGACTACCCGAGGTTGTCAGCTCGAGCCGATGGTCATGGTCGCGATCGCGACTCACTGGCATGAAGTCGGATGGCGAAGAAACTACAGTTGTTCAGCACAGGCAAGACGACTGCATGGGGTTTGCCTCACATTTGGGCGATCGATGCCGTGAGAGTCTGCGATACAAAGTCAGCAATAGACAAACACATGAAACTCCCTCAGGACCTCACCGTGAACAGGATCTGAAGCTAAGAACCGGCGTGAATGAGCGCTTTGCCAAGACATCATGAAATGTTGGCCCTACCGCAATACTCCTACAGACAGAGATTGGCAGGTGAGCGAGGGGACTAGTAGTAGTCGGAATTGGAGGAATAACATACCATTCTGGTGAAGCGAAGTCGTTCAGACGTCCGAAGTCGATAACGACAGCAGTGTAGGTGCCATGAATAGTCGCAATCATCTGTATGACGTTGAGCAGACTGTCATCAAGCCGTCGTCGTCAGCGGTGCGCCCTCTGTAACTGCCAAAGGTCGTCCACGTACAGCATGCTCGCGACCTGAGGTCAACGGTGGACAGGAAATCATCAGACACAGGTCTTCCTAGACATATATGTCCCACTCACAGTCGTCTTCATCAGAGCCCCATCCGATGTGTTGCCGCGGAAGTAGCTGTTCGCCTTCGTAACCACAACACCGAACGTCCTGTCGACCAGCGCGGCATTGGGCACGTTTCAATACCTCTTGAGAGAGTGGACGAGCTTACATCGCCGCGAGCACTAGGCCGATCTCGAGTGCTCCCAATGCGACATTCAACATGTCCGCGAATGTCAGCAGGAACTCCTGGATGTCGAACGAGGGATCGTTGCCGGAGTACCCAGGAGCAGGCGTCGAGCTCACTAAACCACTGCTGGCGGTAGCAGTGGCGAAGCTAGCACTTGGTGCCACGCCGGTAGCATTTGCAAGCGCGGACCCAACAACAGAAGAGATCGTCCCAGTCACGATCACGAGCGAAGACGATCCTGACATCGTGGATGATGAAGAGCAGAACGGAAGATGCCGGCGATGCCAAAGGGACGTTCAGTGGACTCGGACAGGCCAGGAGCTGAACGCAGCTCGACTCCGCGGGGTCTGAGTGTGTCTTATAGAGGTCTTGGCCAGCGGCGACTTCGACTGCGATCAGACTTCCGTCCCCTTTGGGCACAACTTTTCCGTGAAGTCGACAGCCCGCGGGCTATGTCATGGGACTGAGCAGCAGATACGAGATATGAGCGTTGGAAATGACGGCATGCTATTCCACTCACCGTCCGCGTCCGTCGCAGCGAGGCCGAGGACACTTAGCTGGATTCGGCCACTGTACAATTTGGACATTCCGCCTTCAGTCACGTACGTATACACCGGGATCCTGGCCGAAGGGTTCATGCGAAGCAGACTGGCGGCATGAGAAGGTACAGGATTCGGTGCGGCACACATCGCAAGTTGAACGGAGTTGTGGCGGCGCGCTTCGTCCGACGGCCTTCATGCCCACTATGCGAATATGATCTCCCTTGAATAGAAAGAACCGCGCCTGCAGCAATGTGTGAGTAGCATGGTGTGCTGCGCAGTTGGTGCGCAGCGCCGAAGCATAGAATCATCGAACCTAAGACGATGGTAGCCCCTGGTCCATGTCCACCAAACTTCCGAGGAAAACCGAGGTTATTGGAGGCGGAGGTGAAGTCCAGCTCGCACGAGATGTCGTTGCGAACCTTGAGTTCACCCGCGCTAGCTGGGGCCTCGCCGCTAAGATGCTTATCGGAAGGTTGGCTGCCTCAGTACGTGCATCCGCAGATGGATTCGAGTACCTATGATGCACTTGTTAGCGTTCATATGGGTAAGATCAGTATGACGGTCGGTCTAGATATGACAGTACATAGCCTGTCGCCGTTATTTCGCCGGATAAGTAGGTGTCGAGATCAGGGAGGTGTTGCGTTACTCAGAAGTAGTGCGTCCCTATATAAAGAGGGGCCCGCCGACGAGGCTACGCAATGACCCGCCCTGTGACCGGACTTGGTAGAGACGAGCGACCTGAGCCTGAACGAACTCGAGCCAGCGAAAAGCTAGCGAAAGGCGGGCGCCTGCGAACGACGTTCGCGACGGTCCGGACCGGCTACCCGAAGAGTGCCGTTCAACTTCAAGTTCAAGTTTGGCTCGCCTTGACCAGGTACTCAGATGGCGCGGAGGTATATGATGGTGCGTGGCTCTGAAGAGGCATGAATCGTCCCGCTAACTCATGGTCAAGTTGTCGTAGTGCTTAGTGTGAACTCGGATTCGCCGCAAGGGCTCGTACCAGCGTCGAGACTCGACAGTCGTCGGTGACTGCGATTCGATCCCACTCGGGATGGTCGGGCTCCCAGGCCATGTGAGAAGCAAAGCTGCGGTCGCAATTGTAGGGACCTGCTTCGTACTGTGCAACTTCGTCACATGAAGCGGCGCAGCGCAGCCCAACTCCATGTCACGGTCGACGCGCTGCCATCGGCGAACTTTGCCTGCGCCGTTCTGATATTTGACGTTGCATATGCAGTTGCTTCCTCAAAGTCAGTTATGAAGGAATACTCAGCTGTACTATCAGGTGAGCAATGTGAACCTTCCTATACAAGATCAGTCATGCCAGACGTCGCGAGTCGCGCAGGGAGACGTCTACTGTAAGTTCGCCAGGCTCCACGGTGGCGTCTGCATGTCAAGCCCTCGACGGATATAGCACAGTTCGAGATCGCAGCGACGGCGTATGCGTATAAATCACACCGTCGTTACTGCCTTTCGGCGGCATTCTCGCGAGCCTGCTCGCCGCATCCACGTCCGGCCGCCTTCCGAAATGTCATCTACGCATGCATCTAGCGGGTATTCCGGCGGGACCTCGACCTCTGCGACGTTGAGCGTGATTACTCTCAGGCCAGGCGGCCAGTTGGTCAGCGAGGAGACGCTTGGCCCTTTTTACCAGGACATGGTCTCACAGCTGCACCAGTCCCTGGGTGTTTTGGTCGTCGGGCTCATGCTCGTCGCCATGTGAGTGCTGTATGATTGTGCTGGGTATTCGCTGCGAGAGCTTGGCTGATATACGGGCACTCGTACACAGATCGTTCTGGGTGGTATGCGTTAAGGCGATGCAGTACGCCGGTCGTGCAAAGGCGGATGGTAGAGGTACAAAGGCGACTGTGAGTCTTTGCCGTCGGCTGCACCTTACGCGCACAATCTCATGATACTTATCCTCATATAACAGGTCACAACCTTGATGTGTGTGGATGTGATGTTCGCACGCAGGCGTTGCGGTTACTGAGCATCCCGCTGTGGAGTCTAGCACGCTCAACCTCGTACAGTTCGTCATTGCGGTGTATCAAGTCTACCGTTCTGTCGTCCTCAACTTCGGAGATCTATTCAAGCTGCTGGATAACGACTGGTCAGCCAGTTATTTTGTGCCGTTCTGTCTCCGACCGATCTCACTAACGCCGTGTTACCAGGTGTATCCCGGTGAGAGAATCTGAGCCAGCACTACTTGCTTCGCTGTGAGCTCCTCATATGACTCGGGCGCAGATCCAAATCCTGGTCATGGTACGAGGTCTCATGCCTGGTAATCGCAAATCTCACGAATGATTCGTTGCAACAGGCTTTGACTGCATGCGTGGCCCAAGGGTAAATCCAGCCGTTGCTGAGATACGCCAGTGGGATACAAAAGCTGATACATACCGTGAATATTTCCGCAGCTTCTTCACAAACGTGCTGCATACGAGTATGTTCACCGTATATGCCTCGCGTAGGAAGCCCTGCTGAAGAACGACTCCTCGTAGTCAGGCGGAATCACTTCGTCAACAAGAGTAGCGTAGGTCATTCGCTGCAGTGTGAACGGCCATCAAGTGCCAGGGCTTACCACTGTGCTCACCAGATTGCCCTCATCGTGATTCAGTTCAGTATGTGATGGATCGCCGGGGAGCCCTCAAGTTGTCGCTGACCATGCTATCCTTCTCCCTCACGAGTCATGGCTATCGGTGCGTCATTGTCCTTACGACTAGTACGAGTCCCGTCACCATGTCTCATGCATGGCTCTCGAGTAGTCTCAGTGGCCGAACTGTGAGCCTTTCTCTGCTCCTCCTATTGATATATATTGATTCGCGATACGCTCTAGCTTCCAGCTGGGATATGGGGCGATCATGATCTTCGACTTCGGCTACGTGCGTACTGAGCGTGTGAAGACGGCGACACACACACTGACGACTGAAAGCTTCCAGTTCTCCATCTATGCCATGTTTGGGTTATCAGCCAGCATCAATGTCGCGCTAGCCAGCGTGCTCTACCTACTTCAGCGGTGCGGCGACAGTATGGCCCGTTGTGTTCACTTGTTGCTGAAGCGCGACCAGGAGAGGCACGCCGAGTCGGACCTTCCGGGAGAAGTTGCAGTATTGGACTTTCGAAAGTCTCATGGGGTGCGGGTGAGCAGATCGCGCGCATTCACGTCCGCCGGTCACTACTATCCTCTTGACAGCCTCCTCTCAATCTTCGCGGCAGTCATGCTTGGTGTCGCAGGGCTCGACCTCGTTTGGCTCGTGACAACCTTCGTGCTCGGAACCGTGCGTGTTCCAGACGACGATGACTACCTGACTTGACCGTCCCCTGTAGTGTATACTTTGAGTGTCCTCTTGAGGTGAGTTTCCGTATCTGCCTACACGACATGATGCTCATACGATGCTCTGCTGTAGCCTGTCCACTCCTAGGCTCTCACCGTCCGCGAAACCCCAGGATCAATCCAAGCGACCTTCAGCCATGAGTGTGATGTCGACCCCGACCTTGACAAACGACGTGGAGGAACGGCGTGGAGGTCAGCTCCACGAGGTTCAAAGGGCCATGGCCGCACCCACCCCGGCAGCTGCCGTCCCGGTGAAGGTGAGCAGAGGCACCAATACTGCGATTCGGCACCGTCACAAGTTGCATCCAGAACCCAGACGGCAAGCTGGAATACGTTCTTGGCTACCATACCGGCGATGCGGCGGTAAGGAGTCCACACGTATGTATACGGACACACTCAAGCTCAACTCCATGCCTCTCGCAGGTTTGATGGAAATGCTAATCGCCGGTCTTCCCGTCTGCAGACTTTGCATAATCATTCTATTGCTTACATAGCAGTAGCGTGGACAGAGTGCTTTGGCCTTCTGTTATCCTCGGAAAGGCGACGCTGTCGTTCGCGGCGATTTCAATGTATCTTCCGGGCCCTTGACTGCATATATCCACGATCGCACAGTGGTCGTCAGTAAGTTCATAGTCCGCATGGATCGGTGCGTCTCCGGATGATGCAGTGAGCGCGGCAGCAGCAACAGATCAGCACGTCTAAATTCGTGTGGCTCAGCCGCCTTCCGCATCCCTGTCATTAATGGTCTCGTACCCGTGGGGGGATGCGGATTTTTGTCCGACCGTCTGGGTACGAGACCAGTCAAGAACTCAAGTACACAAGTATCGCTTGCCTGCAAGAGCCCGACAGCGATCGTGTCTACTCTTCCAGCGTGTGCGCATCCTAGTCTGCCATAGAGACCATGTGTACACGGTCGGCGTGCTTTTTAGGTACGCTTCTATCCGAGAAGTCGTCGTGCCCTCAGCAGCTTTCGATGATTTGTCCGTTACAGAAGCGCTTAGCCCGCACGATTGGAGGCACGACCAATAGGATCGACATGGCCGCTGAATGGAAAGCAAGACATGAACTGAGCGATGAAGCGATACGTACTCCCTCGTCATGAGTGCGACGAACAGTCACGTCATTCCGACGTCTGTTGCAGCCACCAATCAGGAGCAGAGTTTGCGTATTGTCGGGTGACCATGATGCCTGAACGCAGTACGTGCATCTACGTACACATTTTTCCTATCTCGCGCAGCCTCTGTAGCGTCTGCACAAATAGGCAGCGCTGCAACGGGGCCATGTCACCAGTGGATAGAAGGTGGAAGCATCGGCTCCAGGGAAGGACCGACCGTACAATCGTCCGCTGCTGGCGGTACGCTCGGTGCGCCCACTGGTACTGCGCCTGGAGAGTTACGCCAGCTTGAGAACATCGATAGCATGGAAGACAGGTCATTGGCTATGGAAGTTGCATGCGGCCTGGCAGATTGTTCTCATGGCTGGGCCGTCCTGGAGATGGCACAGACGTGTCGCCGACCGAAGTCTAGACTGGCGGCTAGGATAGGATGGGTCTAGGTAGCCAGCGGCCGTGTGCTGCAGGTTTCATTAGGTTTCACCGCCCTTTCCAGCGTATTCTTGCTAGGGAGATGAGCCGTAAGATGGTGGTTTCGCAGTCTGAGGAGCGGGCGATGGACGAGCGAAGAGACGGGAGTCGGACGGGGAGGTCAGCAGGATAGCTGGAGATCGAGATTGACGCGAGGAGCGACGTAATCTAATCTTATCTCGAGGGCGTCATTGCGCGCATTCGCCGACGAGACCCACCCAGGCCGCTGCGATGGACGACCGCTCCAGCCCGGCGAGGCTTCCGCTCCCTTCCATCCTATCTCCTGCTACCGCCGGTCCTCCTCGTCCAAAGCATATATAAGCTCTCTCGCACACTGCTGCCGTCCTCATACCCCCCACTTCCACTTCCACTCCCAACCTCCCACTACCTACTATCATGAGCGGCAGCAATCAGGCCGTCGCTTCGCTACAATCTGAGGTCACCAAGCTTCGACATGAGCTTACGACCGTCAAGAATGCCGGGCACAGCGCCAATGGTTCGACCATAGCGGCCGACACCATGTATGTCGGCCAGTACCTCGTAGAGAGGCTTGTCCAGCTCGGCATCACAGTACGTCATACCGCCTCCGTTTTCCTCGCGTAGACTGAGCTGTGGTCTAGAAAATGTTTGGTGTCCCCGGTGACTTCAACCTGGGTAAGTGATCGCCGTATATATGCAGATGCCTCAGCCTGACATGATTGTACAGGCTTCCTCGTGCGTCCAAGATATGCGCTGGATCTACGCATTGTCTGACCAGAACTGCTTTAGGACTTCGTGGAGGATCATCCGAAGATCGATTGGGTCGGCAACTGGTATGTGCCTGCTGCGTCTTCGCTTCCGTAGGTCGCTGACGCTCTGTGGCCGCGAAGCAATGAACTGAATGCGGCGTATGCCGCCGATGGTTACGCGCGTGTAAACGAGGGAAAGCTCGGTGTAGTGCTCACAACGTACGCTAAACTGTGTGCCGAAGCACATCAGCAGAAGCTCACATCATACCAGGTTCGGTGTCGGAGAACTCAGCGCCATGAACGGTATTGCAGGAGGTGAGTACTATACAATTATGTGCTAGACCTGTCTTGACGCGTGCACGATCAGCGTTCTCGGAGCACGTCCCCGTCCTCCATATTGTCGGCGTTCCGAGCACCTCTCAGCAAAAGGCGAAGCCCATGCTGCACCACACTCTTGGTGATGGTCGGTATGTAAACTTACCCCGCGAGCGTGTACTTGGTGCTAAAGGAACGCTAGCTTCGACGCATATTACAAGGCCGCGCAGCAGTTTACCATTGCCCATACCAACTTGGTCGATATTCAAACGGCCGCCGCGGAGATTGACCGCGTTATCACTGAGTGTCTGGTGATGGTACGTATTCTCTCGGTGCTATCTATGACGCGACATGGATCTCATCCCGTTTGCATCACAGGCACGGCCAGCATACCTCATGTTGCCCACGGATATTGCCTATATGCGTATTTCGGCCACGCGCCTCAAGACGCCACTTAACATTGAGCCGCCACCGAACGAACCGGAGACTGAGGAGTTCGTCCTTGACGAGATCATCAAGCTCGTGGAGGCGGCCCAGAACGACGTCATCATCCTTGTTGACGCTTGCGGCATCCGCCATGGTGTTAGGCATGAGGTCGAAGAGCTCGTCCACCGCACCGGGTTCCCGGTCTACGCCGCGCCGATGGGCAAGACTCTCATTGATGAATCGTATCATCGTTATGGAGGTGTAAGTACCATCCCAGTATCGTCAATGTCTTACAACCAGCTCACAACGGGGCTTGCAGATCTACGTCGGCGAGATCTCACACGAAGACATCAAGGAGAAGGTCGAGTCTGCGAAGCTCATCCTCTCCATTGGTGGCCTGAGGAGTGACTTCAACACCGGCAACTTCACATACCACATCCCGACGCAACGAACCGTCGAGGTGAGTCTGCCTCAGTCCGCTTGTCCTTACTTCGCGACTAAGGCTTCCGTTTCAGCTCCACTCCGACCACGCACGCGTCCAATATGCGATGTTCCCCGGCATCGGCATGAAACGCCTGATGCCCAAGCTCACCGCGCGTCTGCAGCCGTACAAGGAGGGCGCGTTCCAGCTCGAGGTGCCCAAGTTCGAGGCACCCGTACCGAAGGAGGACAACGACATCATCACGCACACCTGGCTGTGGCCCCGTGTTGGCCAGTTTTTCAAGCCAAAGGACATCGTCGTCGCCGAGACGGGCACGTCAGCGTTCGGTGTGCTCGACGTCCCGCTGCCGGCGGGGGCGATCTACGTCAGCCAGATCCTCTGGGGTAGCATCGGCTGGACGGTCGGCAGCACGCTGGGCGCCGCGTTCGCTGCCCAGGACCGTGGGATGAACCGGACGATCCTCTTCGTCGGTGATGGTAGCTTGTGAGTGTTGATTTTGTTCATCATTGCAGGGATGACTTGGAATGCTGATGCGGGGACACCCGTTGTGCAGGCAACTGACGGTGCAGGAGCTGTCGGTCATGCTCCGCCACGGGCTCAAGCCCATCATCTTCGTGCTCAACAACAGCGGGTACACGATCGAGCGGTACCTGCACGGCAAGACGCGCAAGTACAACGACATCTCCAACTGGTGCGTGCCCATCCATTCCCTTCGCACTTCATACTTTCTCGCGCTGTTGCTCACGGAGAATGCGTGATGCAGGAAGTGGACGAAGCTGCTCGACACGCTCGGCGGCGAGGAGGGCAAGACCTCCAAGTCGTACACGGTGCGCACGAAGCAGGAGCTGTCGGACCTCCTCGACGACCCCACGTTCGCGGCCGCGGAGACGATCCAGCTCGTCGAGATGATCATGGAGAAGCACGATGCCCCGCGCGCGCTGCAGGTCCAGGCGGAGCTCAGTGCGAAGACGAACCGCTACACCGCGGACGCGTGATCCCTCCCCTCCGAGCCGATGCACCTCCCTCCGCCCTTCCCTCCTCTCAGTTTGAGTTTGGGGCCACTCCGACCAGCAGAATTGAACGGACTTGTATTAGATGGATGTGACGACGACGACACCGACACCTGAGCATGCATATGTACCATATTGTTGCATACCTGTTGTAGTACCAGCCTTATAGACTCTCTTCGCTCTTCCTCCCTCCATTCGGTGTCTACGTGCGATATAGGTAGCCATATGGGGACGTAAGGTGCATCGGGGAGGGCCCAAGAAACCCCCAAGAAGCAGCTGTTGTAGTATCAGCCTGTAGACTCTCTTCGCTCGCTCTTCCTCCATTCCGTGCCGACTATTGCGGTAGTCGTATGGGGACGCAAGGCGCACCAGGAGAGGCCCAAGAAAATATCAAGAAGCAGGGTGTGCACTACACCACATCGGAGAATGCGTCTGCATTCTCCGGAGGACTCGTGGCAAGCTGAAGAGTGCTTGAAGCACCTGAATGCTTCGCCCCGGGAGTAGCGGGACGCGACTCGGAGGAGGAGCCCTCGGAGCGCTCAGACACCTTCGTCACCGAGCTCGTGGAGGAGTCAGCCGCTGATGACAGGCCCGATGGTGAGGACGGCTGCAACAGCAGACAACTACAAAGACAACGCACATAGATTCGCTGGTCTCAAGAGCGGGACTCCTTCGTACCGAGCTGGCATGTCAGAACGTGGGCTGGTCGGCGGGCTGTACGAAGGAACGAACGACGCCGGCGTCGCAGACACCCTCAATGACCCTAGATTGCGAATTGAGTGATGCTATTTGCATGCGAACAGAGGACGAACGCACCTTGACCGCTCGGCCACCGTCGCCTTCCCGTCCCAGTGAGCTGCGAAGGGAGCATCCAGAAAAACTTCTCGAGGACGTTCAGATCCCCTTGCAGCGCCTGCAGGTCCTCCTGCAGCGTGCTCGCGAGCTTGATAGGGCCGGAGTCTCCGAGGTCCGTAATGTCGATCCTATCCAACCTGTCCACGTTCTTCTTGAAGAACATCTCAAACCTGTCCATCGTTGCCACCGCTCGTATGTTCGTGAGGACGTCCTGGTAGCTCTCCAGGATATCTGGTGGAATGAGCGGGCTGCAGCTCGCATCGGTCTTCAGCGAGACCATGTGCGCAATGTGGTCGGACCTGCGGAGAGCCCACAAGATGACCCCGAGGTTGGAGAGGTCTTCCGTCAGCGCGACGTGGACGAGGAAGCCATGCAAGGAATCCAACACGATGTCTATTTGCAGACGGATGCGTTCGATTTCGTGAGGGGTTTCGACTACCAGCCGCCCGAGGTAGCGAAGCAGCATGGGGTATGTCCGGAGGTAGGAGAATACGAGTGGCAGGCCCTTGGGGTCCTGATTGCGGATCAAAGATGAGTACTGTCCCGGGGTGTTGGGGCTCGGCCAAGTGGACACGACTGCAGAGGCCCGTCAGACGGAGGTAAGAACGTGGAATTTCGGGAAGCCGTTGGCACTCACGTTGCTCCACCACTTCCGGCTTCACTCGGGTTCCACCGTCTGATGCTGAGTACGCGAGAGTCTGCGTCACCCTGTAGAACGCGAGGTCCGGTTGAAGCCCTCGAGATACGAGGATCGCCATAGTCCGCACAAACAATTCCCCTACTTCGGAGTTCGCTTCCATGCGGGGCCACCATGCGTCCGCTAGTAGCTTGCCCACCATCTTCCTGTTGCGCTCCGGGTCCCGTGCAGCAAGGGTCATGTAGTGAAGGATGCTGGGCATGATGGGCTCGTATCTGTTCGACGAACGTTCGATGTCCTCCATGAAGGGCCTGAGACATTCGGGAGAGACGGCCCACATGACGGGAATGACAGCCGTCTTCAGCAAGGTCTCATCGAGGGAAATATCGTAGGCCCGGGTCGCGAGGCCGCGGTCCAGGTGGGCACGCTTCGCGCGCACTTCAGCCTTTTCGCGCGCGTGCCAACTACGATATGTATCTTTCTTGGTGAACTTGAACAGTGGGCGAGCGCGCCAGCTCCGGAACTTGACGTTGAAGCTGAACAGCGGGCGGAGTGTCTGCTTTATGAGGAAGACACCAAGCGCTTGGGGAGACTGGTAGAAGCAGTCGGGATAGAATGCAGGAAGGAGGGTAGTGGCGGACAGGAAGAGGAGTAGGATGCTGACCAGTGCAGTCGCTATGGTGGCCACAACGAAGTCGAGGTTCCACAGAAGGATGATGAGGCCAGCCAGGAACATGATCACCGACACCATGAGGAGGATGGGCAGCATCGCGATGATACTGTCCGCGTGCCATTTCGCGAGCGACTGGTAACGATACTGGCGCAGCCGGGCTATGTCATGCGAGTTGCCGGACAGACCGAGACTGTACTGTTGCAGCCACTGCTTGACCATGAGGGCGACGGAAGCTGCTGAGAGTGTGCAGATAAGGGAGGAGAACCAAAGTGCGTTGACCCAGACTGCGTAGCGAGGTGTACGGAATGGGGGCGGCGCGTACAACAGTCCCGTGGTGGTCAATGATGTCCCATTCGTAGAAGAGCTGCCCAGTTGTGCGGAAAGATGGATGAGCGCATTGGCAATGATGTCCGAGTTGTCTTGCTGCAACAGTGCGTATGACTGCACATTGAACGCAGTGAGTACAGCGGAGAAGAGGCCGGCCTGTATACGACACGTGGAATGAGTCAAGATGGAGCGGCGAAGCGACATTCAACACGTACGAATACCAAGAACATGTCAATTTCTGTATTCCATCGCTCGACCATCTGGTCACAATATTCCTGCACAGTATGGGCGCACTTGTCCCGTGCATGTGAGATCTCGCCGTCAGAGAAGGGGCATACAATTGATCTTGGTGCCTGACCGCCCCGTGTTACCTGCGAGGCCTGCCGCCCGAGTGCGAAGCTATCAGACGAAACGTGCATCCGATTGAACCATACATGAAGACTCACGAAACTCGGCCTTGGGAGCGACATGGCTGCTTGCTGATGAGGACGTTATGAAGAGACTAGACGTGCCGGTTCGCGGCGCAGTCATCCTAGGACACTCACGGCCTTATAATCGGGAGCGGTGAGCGCTCCGTCCAAACTGACGAGTTCCGTCAGAACAGGGTCTTGGAAGAATCAATGCCGCGACTGGCAGGTGTGGGAAGCCAGCTAAGCAAAAAAGGAGCTTCGAAGGCTATACGTACTGTCACAACAAGAGCTGACCGTATGCTACATAATACCTCTACATCCCTCCCGTCCTGGCTCTCCATTCAGGTGCGTGGAGGGAAGACATACGCCTGCGAATCGACGCTGCGCTTCGTCCTGATCATATTGAGCTCTTCGAGGAGCGTCTGGCGCCGGTACTCCAGTCGGAGATTGGGCACGTTCGTCTACGAGCAATTTATGAGGCGATGCCTTCGAAGGTGATCTGAACGCTCACGAACCTTGTGGATGTCGTTGCCCGCAGCACCTGGGAGGTACCACTTCTGGCCAAGCCAGTGCCGCTTGACTTCCATCTCGAAGCCGCTCTGGATGACGGAGTTGCGCGCCAACTCAGCCAACGAGCTCTGGGGGAACTTGTATATCTATGTGGGGGCAGACGTGAGCACGCTGGGCCCGACACTTGAGACCACGACACTCCAGCTTACATGAGCGGCGACGCTGTACTCTTCCAGCAGTGGTTCCTAGATGCAAAGTGGTCAGCCGCCAGAGGAAAGGCTCAATATCCATGAGCGCCTACTTTCGTGAAATGGAACTGAAGGGGGTCGTCGGTGCTCAGGCTGACGTTCAGGCCGACCTTGAAGAAGTCCGGTAGCGGGTTCCGCTCATACGCCAAGAACAGAGCGTTATTGCTCAAGGGGCTCATCGCGAGGCCGATCTGCTTCAAGTAGAAAAGGTACTGCAACGCAGGCACCTTGCGCAGAAGGATGCCGTGCGATATGGAGTGTCCTGTTAAGAAGGCCGACGCGAGATGGTCCGGGTCGCCGGCCTCGCCACAATGTGGTCGAAGCACGAATGTGCCTGTGGAGACGGAATCAGCGTCATCTCCAGCATATTCGACCGTGGTTGATCACTTACAGAAACCACGAACACGGCGCCACTGGTTCAGGCTCGCAATGTTGGCGTACATGTAGTACACCCAGTACGAGTAAGGGGGCGACTCTTTTGCGTCCCAAAGACGGGGGTAGGGGAATTTCTTGTGGAAGCGGCGCTCCGTCTTCGACTCGTCATCAACAGTGTCGAATCCGATCACTCTCTGCAAGAAGACGTGCAGCTCAGGATGGGACGAGGGGTCCTTGGTCACTTCGAAGAGCGGCTCGAAGACATCTAATCATGAATAATGAGCGCATATAGTCACTTGATCCGCTCAAGGAGACTCACTTCGCACGATATCTTCGAAGGTATTGATGGAACCGTTTTGTTTGTAGACGTCATATAGGCGTGGGACCTGGATGAGCCAGCGTACGTTGTGCGAGAAGAGCTTGTTGTTCACGATCCACCTGGCGACTTTGTCCCACTCGTCCCGGTTCCTACCGTAGATGCTTAGACGCCATTCGCAGTTCTGCAAGTGAAAATCAGGATCTGGAAACACTGTGAAAGTGGCCGGACTCACTTGGTACTTGCTCTGTTCGAGGTCGGTCATGACCTCTGTGTCGAACGTCAGCACATCGCACGAACGTCAGCACATCACAACCTTCTGTTATAGATCAAAACGGACCTTTCGTCAGCTCTGCAAGATATCTGCCATTGATGTAGTTGTCGGTCTTGAGGAAGATTTCTCTCAGACGAGACTCGCCAATAGGGTTGTACTTCAAGTTGAATTTGTCGAATCGGTGGAACGAGTCTTGGTGCGCGTGCATGTCTAGCGTATCAATCGAGAGGTCGTAGGCTGTGAGGTTAAGAGATTGGAACACCTGCGCCAAGGTGAGCTCCTTCCCGTCTCGGAAGATGACCACATCCTAGAAACACGTCAGCAAGGTCGCATACACTGTGGGGCTGCTCACGTACGTCAGGGCTGCGCTTCATCTTTGACTTGATGAATCGCAGCAAGTGCTTCTGGTTCATACTGCTCGAATGGTGGACGTGCGTGTCCACCTTGCGAACGTTGTAAAAGTCACTGCGTACCCACTGGAAGTGAGCGACAGTAGAAGATGAACGCATGAAGACTACCGCACCGATGCGGGACCTGCTTGATCTCCGCCAGCTCGTGCGATTCGTTGAGTAAGGAATACATCGTGAACTTGCTAGCCAAGTAGTTGATCCTCCGGAAGGCAAAACTCTTCGTGGGCCCATCGGCGATCACATTCAGCACTTTCTCGAGATCGACGAAGTACTCGCGGATGGTTGGGATGTCGAACGCTGGGGTCTTTCCCTTGTCTGATGCAGGGTTAGCGCGCGGGTGCTCCGGATACGAGCGAACTAACCTTCTGGAGACTTGTACACCTGGTAGACTCCTCTCTCGTCGAGTGCGAACTGCCACTCGTGCGCACCTGGGATCTCGCAGGTGGAGAAGTCAAACTCGTCACCTGCCGTGGTGTCCTGACTGCTCGGAACCACGGTCTCCTTGCCCTTCCAGTGCCAGTGGGGTGGCGGAGGACGGGGATACAGGCGCCATTTCTGGAACGGACTTTTGGGCGGGGGTCGCGAGGCGAAGTCCGCGTCCGGGCGCACCCCGGAGACGCCCGCGATGTCCTCGTCGAGGCCGGTGAACACACCGTCGTGGTCGCGCGGGTTGAAACCGAGCTGCTGGCCCGAGCGGGTCATGTACTTGTCGCGCAGGTCGAGGCATTGCTCGAGGGATTGGAAGATGGGAACAAATTCCGAGGGGATCGGAGGTTCTGTATTGCGACTCGGATACAGCGGAGTGCTTCGCAACGAGTTGAGGACATACCAGGAATTCTGCCCGTACTCTTTCCATCCGCATGCCCCGCAGTGAGTGCTTCAGGCAGATGCCCATCCCATCCTGCGCTTGTGGCGGACGGCGGCTCGGGGATTGCGGCCAGCTTCGGCGAGTGGACGAATGCGCTCTCCAGATGCGCGCTGCTTGCTTGGAGGGTTGGAGAGCTCAGTAAGGATACAGGACGGGAGCCAGTGTGTGTGTCGGACCCACGTCTGTGGGCGAGCATCTTTTCTTCAATCTATATGCATGCAAACGATCAGCCCACGTCCGCGGTCTTTGCATAAGTAATATGTGCATGTGTGCGCCACGTACATGATGCAGATTCTTCTCCTCCGTGTAGTCGAAGAACCCTCCTTTCGAATCGAACATGGGTATGGGAGGCGAACGAGGCTCGCTGTCTCGAGAGTCGGGCGAAGACCTGCGCGAGTTTGCCTCGGGAGAACGAGGCTCGTCAGTGCGCACCTTCACGGCGTCTGGGGTCGACATGGCAGGCAGAAGGTGCTGGGGCGGCGGACAGGGCTGCAGCTGGACTGCTCGTCGAGGAACACGACATGTATTAAGAGACACACCCCCCTTTGGCGCTGTGGCCGAAAACTTGAGGCACAAACGAGGCGCCCGTCACGCACGGCGTAAGGACCAGAGATGGCAACTCACCAGGTTCGCTTTGCCGAAGTTCTTGCGCCATCCCATACATACGGTCCTTAGGCAAGGGAAATGAAAGAACGTGTGGTACACGCATCATACAGTATCGCTACAGTTACGAAATAACACAAGCGACAGCACACCTCCAAGCAGCAACCCAACACCGACGATCGCAGCGAGGCGCACCCTATCATACACTCTAGTCCTCAATTTCGAGATCGCCGTACGGCTTCGCGCGGAAGTAGCTCTCGTCGAAGTGATGTACGCGCACGAAACCGTCCTCTCCGCCAGATGCATAGCAGTCGCCCTTCGGCGAAACCGCAATTCTGGGGTAATGGACTTAGTCAGTTTGGGTAGGGTGGAAGACAGGATCGTCACTTACGTGTTGACCGGACCGAAGTGGCCCTTGACACGCCCGACTTCCTCCTCCAACACCTTGTGCCAGAACCGCGTCTCGAACTTACCCTGCCGGAGCGAGGTCGTCGTGACGCTCATGGCATCCTGGCCACCACCAAGGAGGACGTAAGGCTTGAGCGGTGCAATGGCAGCACTGTTCAGCGGTGTCTCCGTGACGTAGGTCTTCAGCACCATGAGCGTACGAGTCTCGTGTAGCTGATGTAAACAAGTCAACGCTAGCCCGTCAAGTTGGTAAGACAAGCGACATACCCTTGCGCTCTTGTCCTTGCTGCTGGTGATGAAGTATGTCCGGTCGGGGCTGAGCTGCAAGTCGGTGACAACATCGCGGTGTGCGTGCTCGTTCGACATGACCTCCTCTCCCGACTTCGCATCTAACAGTGCGACCTTGCCGGACTCATGCCCGGTCAGGATCAGGTCTGGCCTGTGCGCAAACGCACAGACGACGGCCTTGGAGCCGATGGGGTTGAACATAGACACGGGTTCCTTCGATTCTGTGGTGGGACGTCAGCATCTGCGCCTCCAAAACGACACCCGACCACAGGAGAGAGCCGGGGCGCAGCTGCGGGCATGCGGGAAGAGAGGGTGAGCTGGAAGAGACTCACGTTGTGTCCCGTCCCCATCGCGGTTGATGTTGAATATCCGGACAGCACCCTGGTGACCCATGCGCTGCTCGGTGATGCAGACAACTTGGTCGTCGTCTTCGCTGAACGCGACCCGCTTGACGGCCGTGGGGAACTCCCAGAAGAACAGACATTTGCCCGTCGCTACGGACCAGAGACGCATGGTGTTGTCGGCGGAGCCGCTGATCAGGAAGCGTGATTGGGCTGTATGGCAGACGGTCGCGAGAGCCGAGCAGAGTTTGGAAAGTACAATCGAAGTGAGAAGTTGGGGGGTAGAAGAAGGAGACAACGTTGTTTCGGCAAGTAGGGCATGAGTCGAGGGAGTTGGATGAGTGCAAAGAAGACACGAGGAGGACATAGGATACGCACAGTCAACATCGATCGTCCAGACCGCCCCATTGTGCCCATCATACGTTCCTAGCCGCTCTCCATTGTCGGTGTACCAGACGTTGATCAGACTGTCTTTTGAGCACGAGAAGAGGAGATCTCCCTCCCTGTTGAACTTGATTTGAGTGAGCGAACGCTCGTGGCCTGGCGAGTTACCAAGCGATCAGCCTCTCCAGGTTTTCGAGGAATGCACAGATAGCGGACCTTGGAGCAAAATTGGCCTCTGTAAAGCTGGTATGAGCAGCCTCTCGGGACAAAACACGTCAGAAACGCACCATTTTGTGGTGTGGGAGGAGGAGACAGAGATAAGTCGGTATAAGCTGCGGCTGTAGTGGACGAGCGTACTCGCAAAGCCCAAGTTTTCGATGACTTCGGCGTTTGCCGCATTTGCCTTTTCCGGACATGCTCGCGTGCTCAAGCGCTCACAAGCTCTCAGGCTCGAGGCTCAGACATGTTCTTGCTCAGCGACTCTCACCTGGCCCACTGTCGGCCACGACTCCCTGGGCTTCCTGCATCTACATCTGCTGTCTAGCTCTCCTGTCTTACTTCTTGGTTATCCTCGACGGCGTTAGAAGGCCGACCTCATACCCGGACGCGGTTGATAGCGGTCGGACGTTGTCAAGCGCAGGCTGCTCTCTTGTCTGAAACTTGGGACTTCTTGCATACACGTACCCAAAACTCTGCTACTGGATGCGTCTTGGATAAACGACATACTTGATGGGCCTCTCTGAAAGACGTTAGAACTGCAATTGCCCCACCTGTCCCCATATCCACCCGCATTCTCATACACTTCGGGTTTTCACATACGCGAACGCTTCGGGCATGACAGAACCGCACGTTTCGCCTCGAATTCCTCCGAGTCCGTCCGCATCTGCGGAGCCCCCGCGCAAACGCCCACGGACCTCGGAGCGCGAGCTCGGGCCTAGTCCTTCACCTCACCAAACCTCGTCGCCATCTTCTTCGCAGGGTGAAGCCTCAGGCATGTCACCCTCGCCTGCCACCGTCGACTTCTCTTCATCTTCTCATATGCCGTACACAGGCAGTGGAAGTTCATATCTGGGCGCTTCTACCGACAGACAGGTGAGTGCTACAGACGCTGTTCGCTTCACATCCGGGGGAGCCTGTGCAAGAGCTGAGACTGCCTGTGTTACGCGTCAGGGCGGGTCGTTCCCCGACGAGGCTGCGAGCGACGATCGAAGCAGTGTACGGCGGACTCCCGACGGTATGAAAGCAGGAGGGCTGAAGGGGAAGGGCACAGAGAGACCCTCCGCACCAGAGACACAAGACACAGAAATGGTTTGGCAGCCAGAGGGTACGTTCTCCATCGTCTGCCGCTGTTCCGGCACCGCAGGGAGCAGCTGTCAACGCGCACACGAGGCAGGTGGAGCAACTAGTTCGGCAATGGCGGTGTTATATCCGCGGCACGGGGAGCAGGCCGACCACGGCGAGGACGAAGACGAAGACGCCCCCGTGCGGGACGGGGAGTTCTACATTGACAGCGCCGACTGTGTGATCCGCGTGGAGGACACGTTGTTCAGGGTGAGTGGTGCTTTGCTGTCTTCCTGTTGGTTCCCCCCACCGGCTGCCCCACACTCCAAGATTAGGACAAGCCAGGGAGCCACCCTGTAACACTGATCCCGATGCGGATCTCAGTGTTAGTGACCCGCGATCGCTGACCTGCTGTGGTTTGCAGGTCCACCGGTACTTCCTTGGCCGTGACTCCTCGGCCTTCCAGCACATGTTCAGCATGCCTACTGATACTGTGCCGCCCGAGAACATGGAGGGCTGCTCTGACAAGAACCCTATCCGACTGTACGGAGAGTCTGTGGAGCGGTTTCGCGCTCTTCTCTCCGTAATCTACGATCTGTACGTCTTGGGTTCAGTCACCTTCGTCCCGCGCTGACGTCCGATGGGATGCCTGGTTACCTTATTCGCTGCACCGACAGGCCACTGCAGCTTCAAATGTACAACACCCCAGCCGCGGACGTAGAGCGACTGCTGACCATCGCCGAGATGACGAACAAGTACCACTTCGCGTCGATCGAAACGTGGGCCGTCGAC
>WJSG01013088.1:0-24833 GCA_016618145.1 Sanghuangporus lonicericola | reverse complement strand
TGGTGCGTGCGCGGCCCGGCCTTGCGGAAGTGGTTGCTTGCGAGGCGCCTGGGCGTCTGTTTTACTCGTGCGTTCCTTTCCTCACCCATCCTGTCTAAGTTGAAGCTTTCGACGTTGGATCTCGTTACGGTCCGTCCATCCGAACTGCAAGTATGTCGAAGACTATCCCTCACGACGATCAGCGTTCGGCCACTCCCACGTTCTCTCTTCGATCACCTGCCATTGTCGGTTCTTCGACAGCAAATTTCAATTTCCAGTCTCTGTCTAACGGTTCCCTGAAGGTACGTTGGACACCGCTACATGCCTTCAATCCCGGCTATACTTGACTTCAGTCTTAGTTTGATCCTATGAGTAATCTAACCGCGCTCAACATGGATGTGCTCAACTACATGATGTCCGTCCTACCGACCGCAGACCTCTCTGCGCTCATGAAGACTTGCAAATATCTATACGAAGTAGCTCTTCAACCACTCTGCACTCGCTCATTTACTCCGCTGAACTCTGAAGCACGAGTGGCATCGTTCCACAAATTTCTCCGCATTGACTCAGGTCCCTCGTCTCGCGCCCCCTTCATCAAGGCACTCTGGCTGGATTCGGAGAACGACGAAGATATATACCTCGGCATCCTACGCCATTGTCACAAAGTGCGACGCCTTTTGTTGGGCATGTGGTCCGAGGAGATCGAGTCGTCGCTCATTTTACATGTCATCGCGACATCCCTTCCGAGTCTGGAGGACTTCGGCCTGGTCATCACGCCCGCCGTAACTGTAACTGAAGAGGAGCTGCGAAACCTAGTCCAGCTTCCTTTGCGCAATTTCCAGCTTATAGGGAACATGAACTCTTGTCCAAATGCACTATCGGCCATCGTTCCATTGGGGCGCACGCTGGTAGAGCTCGGGCGGATCTCTTTCGATACTCTCCGTCCACCCATTGGCGGATCCTTCCCTGGAGTGGAGAGACTACACGTCCATTTCGACCATACCGACACATTCGTCGAAACAGTGACAGCATCCTTCCCTGGGGTGACCCACCTCGCGTTGTTGAGATGCAACACATTCATCCACCTGGCAGTCGCCCGTAACCTTCGGGCGCAGAACAGGCAGCGCTGGCAGGAGGCATCGAAATCGTGGCGATCGCTGAAAGCGGTATGGGCGGCAGATTTATGCGAGCTGTATGCCTGCGGCCTCGCCCGCCACACAGCACATCTATCGGTGCCCTTCACCTTCGACACTACAACCACCCCTATGTTCATGCGCGACATACTCGCGGATCTGCGCCCGAGTTCTCTCGCCTTGCGAATCCAGCTGGGAACTTTACGAGACCGACCGCCGCTGGTGCAGCTCCTGACAGCATTCGAAGCAAGCCTCTCCTCATGCGTGCGTCTCACATTGCGTCTCGTTTNATTCGAAGCAAGCCTCTCCTCATGCGTGCGTCTCACATTGCGTCTCGTTTCTCCCGCGTGGGCAACATACGACGGCGCACCTGCGGCGCTCTTACTCGTGCGTCGTCGATTGCAATTTGCGTCTGCGTACGTCATGCTGAACCCATTCCCGTGCGCAGGACGCTCTCGAGAACTACCTTCCGCAAAATGGCTCCCTCACACATCTCTTGCTGCTACACGTTCGCTCGTGGGGAACGGCCTTGCAACCAGAGCTGGTGCGGATTCCCGCGTTAGCCAGGGCCTCAAGGTCACTGCGCTGGATCGGCTTCGAGGCCGAAGGGGCGTTGCGTTGCTGGGAAGTAGCGCAGCCACGAAAGGGGGAGTCCACCGACCAGCTTGCGCAAGAAGCCGTCTTAGTAGAGATGAGCGAGGGTGCGGGAAGACGGGTGCTTGCGAGCGAGCAGATGGACGAGTTCGGAGAATGATCCTACGACTGATGTGCGAGCTGCAATGCACTGACAGGGTGAGAACGCAGATCTTCGTAGCGGTAAAGGTACGCCTGGATAGCCCGAGGTAACATCAATTGTCGTCTATTGCCACGGCCTAGGTTTTGACGGGTGTTATCAACGAGCGTCTGTTGCAGCCGTGCACTGCCTGCCAGCACCGTCCACCAAAGCTCCAAAAGCTTGGACGCTCCTTACGCTACATTGCAACGTGCTATGACCACAGTATACTTGGTACAAGCATGTTGACGACTACCTTCCACGATGCTCAGCGCTCGGAGTCCCCCTTCACGTTCTCTCTCCCTTTACCAGCCATTGCTCCTCCAACGCGAGATCCCAATCTCCAGCCAGCATCGTCTTCCAGTGGCCAAAGGGTGGTTTGCCACGTCATGAAACATTCAATCAATGACTGCTGACTTGAGTTACAGGGGGCTCCTGCCCATCGGCTCACTACACTGAATGCGGACGTGCAGAACCACATCATGTCCGCGTTGTCGACAGCGAACTTGTCCGCGCTCATGAGGACTTGCAGACACCTCTCTGAGGCTGCTCTTTTACCTCTCTGCGCGCGCTCGTACGCTCAGTTGGATAGCCCAGCACGTCTGGCGTCATTCCACCAGTTCCTCCGCATCAACTCTGGACCCTCCTCCCGCACCACCTACATCAAGGCGCTATGGCTGGATGTCCCGTACGAGCCGTCCCATTCGAACGAGGAGTCCAGTCTATACCTCGGTATCTTACGCCACTGCCGAAACGTGCGACGTCTTCGGTTGAGCTCGAATTACAGTGACATCGAGCCAATGCTCCTTTTCCACGTTATCGCGACGTCCCTCCCTGCTCTCGAGGAGTTGAACCTGTTCGTCATGCCCGAGGTGACCGAAAAAGCCATTCACAAGCTCGTAGGACTTCCTCTGCAAAAGCTGCGGCTTACAGGAAACCTGTTCTGTGTTCCGGATGCGCTCTCGGCCATCGCCCCGATGGCCGGTACACTCGTAGAGCTCGACCAAATCTCTTTCCGTCGTCTTCGCCCGCCTCCCGGTGGTTCCTTCCCTGGAGTCAAGAAACTAGGTGTCCAGTTCCACGACGCCCACACCTTCGTCGAGACCCTGACATCTACATTCCCTGGTACTACCCACCTTACGTTGTTGATGAGCGACACGGCCATCGCACCCGCAGTCGCCCTTGGTCTTCGGGACCCGAACAGACAGCGATGGAAGGAGGTCCCGCCGACAGTTTGGCGATCTCTCAAAGCAGTCTGGGCCACCAACTTGCCCGAGCTACATGCATGCGGCCTTGTTCGCCATACAGCACACTTATCAGTGCCGTTCGACTTCCGCACCACAAGTACGCATACGTCTATGCTACTCGACATAGTCGCGGATATGCGTCCAAACTCCCTGGAAGCACGCATTGATGTCGTAAGCTTCGTGAACCGACCAGCCTCGGTGCAGTTTCTGGAAACACTCGAAGCGACCCTCTTGTCATCCGCACGTGTTACACTGCGGTTTGGCACGTTCGGGGAGCAAAGCTACGATGGGGCTACCGCGCACTTGATGGTACGTCCTCCGTGTCTCGGTGAATCTGCGTGAGTCACACTGAGACACGCTGTGCACAGGACGCTGTCGAGAACCACCTCCCGAAGAATGGCTCGCTCACGCATCTCTTACTGCGACACGTCGCGTACAGTGGAAAGGCCGTGCAACCGGAGCCGGCGCGGATTCCCGCGTTAGCCAAGGCTTCAAAGGCCATGCGCTGGATAGGCATAGAGGTCGACGGTGTTTTGCGTTGTTGGGAAGTAACTCGTCCCCAATACACCGACAATACTGCGCAGGAAACTGTCTTGGTAGAGATGAGCGAGGATGCGGGGAGGCGGGTACTTGCGAGCGAGCAGATGGACGAGTTTCAGGAGAAGTGATCCTACGGACTGGGGTGGGGGCGTCCCGGTAGGTGAGGTGGTAAGTTTGATTCCGTTCGAGGGGTAGATCCCCACGCCTGGGGTTTCAGGCTTCGGACATTCTGGGCTAATCAACTCATATATGCTCGTGAACGTTCCGCTCATGTATAGTTCACATCTTTTGAAGAGGTACGCGTTCGAGAGACATGCATACAATTGTCCGTGACAACGTCAGTCCAAGGAAGGAGCACACGTATGGTTCTAGAGAGCGCGAGGCCGTTGCCTGATATTGCCGTGGTGAGTAGACCGCACCTCCGTTCAAACCTGTATCAGTTTCAGCGTGCTGCGCGCATTGCGAATGATCCTGCTCTGGAACTTACCGCGCCGTCGTTGAGGTGGTATCCAACAGTATACTCAGGCAACCCAACATTCTGAAAGGCATGTCAGTGCCTTTGAACCCCCGGCTATCGGCTACGGGGGAGCACAAACCTTCGTGTCGGTGATAAGGGACGCCTTGATCGCCTGCGATTTGACCATGTCCTCCCAGATAGCCATGTCGTCGGTCAGAGTAGCCGCTGAAGACCGGTCTGAGAGGTCAACCTGCGGGGCCGAGCGAGGACGGACAGTGCCGGAGGCGACGGGAATCGCGAGAATGCGGGAGTTCAAGCTGGGAGAAGCGTTCGTAAGGACCGAGTGTACGAGCCGAATCGGAAGCTTTCGGGACTTACTTCAAGAGCACGCTGAGAGTGTACACTGAAGATGATGACATGCTGTCAGAGATGTGCCCGGACAATACTTTCAAGCATGGAAGAATGACGTACAATTCCCGAGGACGCACGTCCCAGCAACCCACAGCATGTTCGCCATCATGATTGCGACCGCAACCGTGTTGAAGATAGAGACAATGCTATAATGCCCGAAATCTCAGCGTGCCTCATGCGAGTCGTCCATCGAATACACTCACCCGCAGAAGAACAAGCTCTTGACGGTCCAGTACTCCAATTCGCTCATCACCGTCGTCCGGCCGCGCCTGAAGAAAGTTGCGTCAGCCCATGTGCGCAGATTGTGAAGTCCTCGGACGTACTTCTGGAGGACGTACGGCTTCTGCATGCGCACGTATGCCACGGCCGCGATGACGATGTTGATTCCGGCGGAGACTGCGAACGTCACCACCATGGGCCACTGCACAGGTCGTCTGAATATCCGTATGATGCTGACAGTTAAATATCGGTGAACTCACGACATCGCCCATGTAAAACATGAGGATTGCCAGGGGTCCCACATTGAACCTGTATCAAATCAGTACGCAGCCTGTATTCTCGGAGAGCTTGGACTTACAAAACTGCGACAGAGTCTGCCGGTGGTCACATGAATGAGATGCACGGTATTAGCGCGATGCACAAGGGAACTCACAAATACTGGTCGCTGGTCCATGAATATGATGATGAGGTCCAGTGATGGCTGCAGCAAAGAGCATCGCACTCACCGACTTGCAAAGCGGTGAAGAAGAGCTGCGGATACGACAGCCTCTTAGCATCCATCCTTCGCCTTGACATTTCAGCGGGGTGACTTACAATGATCATGGTGAGGTAGGCATTACGCATGACTACCCGAGGCCATTAGCCCACGCCAATGGTCATGGTCACGATCGCGACTCACTAGCATGAAGTCGGATGGCAAAGAAACTACAATTGTTCAGCACAGGCGAGACGACTGCAGGGATTTTGCCTCACATTTGGGCGATCGATGCCGTGAGAGTCTGCGATACGAAGTCAGCAATAGACAAACACATAGAACTGCCTCAGGACCTCACCGTGAACAGGATCTGAAGCTAAGAACCGGCGTGATTGAGCGCTTTGCCAAGAGATCATGAAATGTTGGTCCTACCGCGATACCCCTACAGCCAGAGATCGGCAAGTGAGCGAGGGGACTAGCAGTAGTCGGAACTGGAGGAATCACATACCATTGTGGTGAAGCGAAGTCGTTCAGACGTCCGAAGTCGATAACGACAGCAGTGTAGGTGCCATGAATAGTCGCAATCATCTGTATGACGTTGAGCAGACTGTCATCAAGCCGTCGTCGTCAGTGGTGCGCCCTCTGTAACTGCCAAAGATCGTCCACGTACAGCATGCTCGCGACCTGAGGTCAACGATGAACAGGAAATCATCAGACACAGGTCTTCCTAGACATATATGTCCCACTCACAGTCGTCTTCATCAGAGCCCCACCCGAGGTGTTGCCGCGGAAGTAGCTGTTTGCCTTCGTAACCACAACACCGAACGTCCTGTCGACCAGCGCGGCATTGGGCACTTTTCAATCCCTCTTGAGAGAGTGGACGAGCTTACATCGCCGCGAGCACTAGGCCGATCTCGAGTGCTCCCAATGCGACATTCAACATGTCCGCGAATGTCAGCAGGAACTCCTGGATGTCGAACGAGGGATCGTTGCCGGAGTACCCAGGAGCAGGCGTCGAGCTCACTAAACCACTGCTGGCGGTAGCAGTGGCGAAGCTAGCACTTGGTGCCACGCCGGTAGCATTTGCAAGCGCGGACCCAACAACAGAAGAGATCGTCCCAGTCACGATCACGAGCGAAGACGATCCTGACATCGTGGATGATGAAGAGCAGAACGGAAGATGCCGGCGATGCCAAAGGGACGTTCAGTGGACTCGGACAGGCCAGGAGCTGAACGCAGCTCGACTCCGCGGGGTCTGAGTGTGTCTTATAGAGGTCTTGGCCAGCGGCGACTTCGACTGCGATCAGACTTCCGTCCCCTTTAGGCGCAACTTTTCCGTGAAGTCGACAGCCCGCGGGCTATGTCATGAGACTCAGCAGGAGATACGAGATATGAGCATTGGAAATGACGGCATGCCATTCCACTCACCATCCGCGACATTCTCAGCGAGGCCGAGGACACTTAGCAGGATTCGGCCACTGTACAAATTGGACATTCAGCCTTCAGTCACGTACGTATACACCGGGATCCTGGCCGAAGGGTTCATGCGAAGCAGACTGGCCGCATGAGAAGGTACAGGACTCGGTGCGGCACAAAACGCAAGTTGAACGGAGTTGTGGCGGCGCGCTTCGTCCGACGGCCTTCATGCCCACTATGCGAATATGATCTCCCTTGAATAGAAAGAACCGCGCCTGCAGCAATGTGTGAGTAGCATGGCGTGCTGCGCAGTTGGTGCGCAGCGCCGAAGCATAGAATCATCGAACCTAAGACGATGGATGCCCCTGGTCCATGTCCACCAAACTTCCGAGGAAAACCGAGGTTATTGGAGGCGGAGGTGAAGTCCAGCTCGCACGAGATGTCGTTGCGAACCTTGAGTTTAAGTACCCGCGCAAGCTGAGGCCTGAGGCCTCGCCGCTAAGATGCTTATCGGAAGGTTGGCTGCCTCAGTACGTGCATCCGCAGATGAATCCGAGTACCTATGATGCACCTGTTAGCGTTCATATAGGCAAGATCAGTATAGCGGTCAGTCTAGATATGACAGTACAAAGCCTGGGCCGCAGTCATTCGCCGGATAAGTAGGCGGCGAAATCAGGGAGGTGTTGCGTTACTCAGAAGTAGTGCATCCCTATAAGGAGGAGCCCTTCGACGAGGCTACGCAAGGAGGAGCCCTGTGACCGGACTTGGTAGAGACGAGCGACCTGAGCCTGAGCGAACTCGGGCCAGCGAAAGGCGGCGGGCGCCTGCGAACGACGTTCGCGACGGGCGGGCTGCGACGGGACGGACCGGACCGGCTACCCGAAGAGTTGTTCAACTTCAAGTTAAAGTTTGGCTCGGACTGTACTCAGATGGCGCGGAGGTATATGATGATGGTGCGTGGCTCTGAATCGGCATGAATTGTCCCGCTCACTCATGGTCAAGTTGTCGTAGTGCTTAGTGTGCACTCGGAATAGCCCTACGCCGGGCTCATACCTGGCAGCGTCGAGACTCGACAGTCGTCGGTGACTGCGATTCGATCCCACTCGGATGGTCGGGCTCCCAGGCCATGTGAGAAGCAAAGCTGCGGTCGCAATTGTAGGGACCTGCTTCGTAACGTGCAACTTCGTCACATGAAGCGGCGCAGCGCAGGCCCAACTCCATGTCACGGTTGATGCGCTGCCATCGGCGAACTTGAACTTTGCCTGCGCCGTTTTGATATTTGAAGTTACATATGCACTTGCTTCCCAAAAGTCGTATATGGAGAATACTTAGCTTAGGCTGGCCCATCAGGTGAGCAATGTGAACCTTCCTATACAAGTTCACTCAATCCAAACGTTGCGTGTCGCGCAGGGAGACGTCTACTGTAGGTTCGCCAGACTCCACGGTGGCGTCTGCATGTCAAGCCCCCGACGGATATAGCACAGTTCGAGATCGCAGCGACGGCGTATGCGTATAAATCACACCGTCGTTACTGCCTTCCGGCGGCATTCTCGCGAACCTGCTCGCCGCATCCACGTCCGGACGCCTGTCGAAATGTCATCTACGCATGCATCTAGCGGGTATCTCGGGACCTCGACCTCTGCGACGTTGAGCGTGATCACTCTCAGGCCAGGCGGCCAGTTGGTCAGCGAGGAGACGCTTGGCCCTTTTTACCAGGGCATGGGTCTCACAGCTGCACCAGTCCCTGGGTGTCTTGGTCGTCGGGCTCATGCTCGTCGCCATGTGAGTGCTGTATGATTGTGCTGGGTGTTCTCTGCGGGAGCTTGGCTGATATACGGGCACTCGTTCACAGATCGTTCTGGGTGGTATGCGTGAAGGCAACGCAGTACTACGCTGGTCGTGCAAAGGCGGATGGTAGAAGTACAAAGGCGACTGTGAGTCTTTGCCGTCATCTACACCTTACGCGCACAATCTCATGGTACTTATCCTCGTATAACAGGTCGCAACCTTGATGTGTGTGAAGCGGTGTTCGCACGCAGGCGTTGCGGTCACTGAGCATCCGCTGTGGAGTCTAGCGTGCTCAACCTCGTACAGTTCGTCATTGCGGTGTACCAAGTCTACCGTTCTGTCGTCCTCAACTTTGGAGATCTATTCAAGCTGCTGGACAATGACTGGTCAGCCAATTTTTATTTTGCCGTTCTGTCTCCGACCGATCTCACTAAGATCGTATTGCCAGGTGTATCCCGGTGAGAGAATCTGAGCCAGCACTACTTGCTTCGCTGTGAGCTCCTCATACGACTCGGGCACAGATCCAAATCCTGTTCATGGTACGAGGTCTCATGCCTGGTAACCGCAAATCTCACGAACGATCTGTTGCATAGGCGTTGACTGCATGCGTGGCCCAAGGGTAAAGCCAACCATTCCTGAGATACGCCAGTGGGATACAAAAGCTGATACATACCGTGACATCTTTCCGCAGGTTCTTCACACACGTGCTGCATACGAGTATGTTCTCCATATATGCCTCGCGTAGGAAGCCCTGCTGAAGGACGACTCCTCGCAGTCAGGCGGAATCAAATCGTCAATAAGAGTAGCGTGGGTCATTCGCTGGAGTGTGAACGGCCATCAAGTGCCAGGGCTTACCACTGTGCTCACCAGATTGCCCTCATCGTGACTCAGTTCAGTATGTGTGATGGATCACCGGAGAGCACTCTGGTTGTCGCTGACCATGCTACCCTTCTCCCTCACGAGTCATGGCCATTGGTGCGTCATTGTCCTTACGATTAGTACGAGTCCCGCCACCGTGTCTCATGCATGGCTCTCGAGTAGTCTCGGTGGCCGAACTGTGAGCCTTTCTCTGCACCTCCGATTGATATATATTGATTCGCGATACACTCTAGCTTCCAGCTGGGATATGGGGCGATCATGATCTTCGACTTCGGCTACGTGCGTACTGAGCGTGTGCAGACACACACACTGATGACTGAAAGCTTCTGGCAGTTCTCCATCTATGCCATGTTTGGATTATCAGCCAGCATCAATGTCGCGCTGGCCAGCGTACTCTACCTACTGCAGCGGTGCGGCGACAGTATGGCCCGTTGTGTTTGGCACTTGTTGCTGAGGCTTGACAGGAGAGGCGCACCGAGTCGGACCTTCCGGGAGAAATTGCAGTACTGGACTTTCGAAAGCCTCATGGGGTGCGGGTGAGTAGATCGCGCGCATATACGTCCGCCGGTCACTACTAAGTATCCTCTTGACAGCGTTCTCTCAGTCTTCGCGGCAGTCATGCTTGGTGTCGCAGGTCTCGACCTCGTTTGGCTCGTGACAACCTTCGTGCTCGGGAATCGTGCGTGTTCCAGAAGACGATGACCACCTGACCTGACCCTCCCCTCTAGTGTATACTTTGAGTGTCCTCTTCAGGTGAGTTCCCTTATCTGCCTACACAACATGATGCTCATACGATGCTCTGCTGTAGCCTGTCCAATCATAGGCTCTCACTGTCCGCGAAGCCCCAGGATCAATCCAAGCGGCCTTCAGCTGGCATGAGTGTAATGTCGACTCCTACCTTGACGAACGACATGGAGGATCGGCGTGGAGTTCAACTCGACGTGGTTCAAAGCATGGCCGTACCCACACCAGCTGCTGCCGTCCCGGTGAAGGTGAGCATAGGCACCAATACTGCGATTCGGCACCGTCACAAGTTGCATCCAGAACCCAGAGGGCAAGCTGGAATATCTCCTTGGCTACCATACCGGTGATGCGGCGGTAAGGAGTCCACACGTATGTATACGGACACACTCAAGCTCAACTTCATGCCTCTCGCAGGTTTAATGGCAGTGCTAATCGCCGGTCTTCGTTCAGGATCATTGATTCATTCTATTGGCACAGTAGTAGCGTGGACAGACTGCTTTGGCCTTCTGTTATGCACATTATCCACGATCGCACAGTGGTCGTCAGTAGAATCATAGCCCGCATGGATCAGTGCGTCTCCGGTCGCTCGCGCAAGATGATGCAGTGAGCGCGGCAGCAGCTGTTGAACAGATCAGCACGTCGAACTAGGCTCGCAAGCCAGCCTCTAGTTCTGTAGCGGAAGACAGTCGTTCCTTTAGTCGACGCATTCGGTGGCTGTACGGTGCTCAGGCGCTCGTGCTTCCCTCTGGCAGGATTCAGACTCAGACAACCTCCGACGTTCCCACGGGGGGTCGCCTGCACCCCCCCTCACAAAGACTTCTAGACTACGTCGAACTTCGTGTGGCTCAGCCGCCTTCCGCATCCCTGTCAATAACTCAAGAACTCAAGCTCAAGTATCGCCTGCCCGCGAGAGCCCGATAACGACCGTGTCTACTGTATGTACGTTGAGCATTGTCTTCCAGCGTGTGCACATCCTAGCCTGCCCTAGAAACTATGCGTACACGGTCTGCGTGCTTTTTAGGTACGCTTCTATCCGAGAAGTCGTCGTGCCCTCAGCAGCTTTCGATGATCTGTCCGTTACAGAAGCGCTTAGCCCGCACGATTGGAGGCACGACCAATAGGATCGACATGGCCGCTGAATGGAAAGCAAGACATGAATTGAGCGATGAAGTGATACGTACTCCCTCGTCATGAGTGCGACGAACATTCACGTCATTCCGACGTCTGTTGCAGCCACCAGTCAGGAGCAGAGTTTGCGTATTGTCGGGTGACCATGATGCCTGAACGCAGTACGTGCATCTACGTACACATTGTTCCTATCTCGCGCAGCCTCTGTGGCGTCTGCATAAATAGGCAGCGCTGCAACGGGGCCATGTCACCAGTGGATAGAAGGTGGAAGCATCGGCTCCAGGGAAGGACCGACCGTACAATCGTCCGCTGCTGGCGGTACGCTCGGTGCGCCCACTAGTACTGCGCCTGGAGAGTTACGCCAGCTTGAGAACATCGATAGCATGGAAGACAGGTCATTGGCTATGGAAGTTGCATGCGGCCTGGCAGATTGTTCTCATGGCTGGGCCGTCCTGGAGATGGCACAGACTTGTCGCCGACCGAAGTCTAGACTGGCGGCTAGGATAGGATGGGTCTAGGTAGCCAGCGCCGTGTGCTGCAGGTTTCATTAGGTTTCACCGCCCTTTCCAGCGTATGCTTTCTGGGGGAGATGAGCCGTAAACTAGTGGTTTCGCAGTCTGAGGAGCGGGCGATGGACGAGCGAAGAGACGGGAGTCGGACGGGGAGGTCAGCAGGATAGCTGGAGATCGAGATTGGCGCGAGGAGCGACGTAATCTAATCTTATCTCGAGGGCGTCATTGCGCGCATTCGCCGACGAGACCCACCCAGGCCGCTGCGATGGACGACCGCTCCAGCCCGGCGAGGCTTCCGCTCCCTTCCATCCTATCTCCTGCAACCGCCGGTCCTCCTCGTCCAAATCATATATAAGCTCTCTCGCACACTGCTGCCGTCCTCATACCACCCACTTCCACTTCCACTCCCAACCTCCCACTACCTACTATCATGAGCGGCAGCAATCAGGCCGTCGCTTCGCTACAATCTGAGGTCACCAAGCTTCGCCATGAGCTTACGACCGTCAAGAATGCCGGGCACAGCGCCAATGGTTCGACCATAGCGGCCGACACCATGTATGTCGGCCAGTACCTCGTAGAGAGGCTTGTCCAGCTCGGCATCACAGTACGTCATTCCGTCTCCGTGTTCCTCGCGTAGACTGATCTTTGGTCTAGAAAATGTTTGGTGTCCCCGGTGACTTCAACCTGGGTAAGTGATCGCCGCATATATGCAGATGCCTTAGCCTGACATGATTGTACAGGCTTCCTCGTGCGTCCAAGATATGCGCTGGATCTATGCATTGTCTGACCAGAACTGCTTTAGGACTTCGTGGAGGATCATCCGAAGATCGATTGGGTCGGCAACTGGTATGTGCCTGCTGCGTCTTCGCTTCCGTAGGTCGCTGACGCTCTGTGGCCGCGAAGCAATGAACTGAATGCGGCGTATGCCGCCGATGGTTACGCGCGTGTAAACGAGGGAAAGCTCGGTGTAGTGCTCACAACGTACGCTAAACTGTGTTTCGAAGCACATCAGCAGAAGCTCACATCATACCAGGTTCGGTGTCGGAGAACTCAGCGCCATGAACGGTATTGCGGGAGGTGAGTCCGACACAATACATGTGCTAGACCTGTCTTAACGCGTGCACGTTCAGCGTTCTCGGAACACGTCCCCGTCCTCCATATTGTCGGCGTTCCGAGCACCTCTCAGCAAAAGGCGAAGCCCATGCTGCACCACACTCTTGGTGATGGTCGGTATGTAAACTTACTACGCGAGCGTGTACTTGGTGCTGAAGGAACGCTAGCTTCGACGCATATTACAAGGCCGCGCAGCAGTTTACCATTGCCCATACCAACTTGGTCGATATTCAAACGGCCGCCGCGGAGATTGACCGCGTTATCACTGAGTGTCTGGTGATGGTATGTATTCTCTCGGTGCTATCTATGACGCGACATGGATCTCATCCCATTTGCATCACAGGCACGGCCAGCATACCTCATGTTGCCCACGGATATCGCCTATATGCGTATTTCGGCCACACGCCTCAAGACGCCACTTAACATTGAGCCGCCACCGAACGAACCGGAGACTGAGGAGTTCGTCCTTGACGAGATCATCAAGCTCGTGGACGCGGCCCAGAACGACGTCATCATCCTCGTTGACGCTTGCGGCATCCGCCATGGTGTCAGGCATGAGGTCGAGGAGCTCGTCCACCGCACCGGGTTCCCGGTCTACGCCGCACCGATGGGCAAGACTCTCATTGATGAATCGTATCATCGTTATGGAGGTGTAAGCACCATCCCAGTATCGCCGATGTCTTACAACAAGCTCACAACGGGGCTTGCAGATCTACGTCGGCGAGATCTCACACGAAGACATCAAGGAGAAGGTCGAGTCTGCGAAGCTCATCCTCTCCATTGGTGGCCTGAGGAGTGACTTCAACACCGGCAACTTCACATACCACATCCCGACGCAACGAACCGTCGAGGTGAGTCTGCCTCAGTCTGCTTGTCCTTACTTCGCGACTAAGGCTTCCGTTTCAGCTCCACTCCGACCACGCACGCGTCCAATATGCGATGTTCCCCGGCATCGGCATGAAGCGCCTGATGCCCAAGCTCACCGCGCGTCTGCAGCCGTACAAGGAGGGCGCGTTCCAGCTCGAGGTGCCCAAGTTCGAGGCACCCGTGCCGAAGGAGGACAACGACATCATCACGCACACCTGGCTGTGGCCCCGTGTCGGCCAGTTCTTCAAGCCAAAAGACATCGTCGTCGCCGAGACGGGCACGTCAGCGTTCGGTGTCCTCGACGTCCCGCTGCCGGCCGGGGCGATCTACGTCAGCCAGATCCTCTGGGGCAGCATCGGCTGGACGGTCGGCAGCACGCTGGGCGCCGCGTTCGCTGCCCAGGACCGTGGGATGAACCGGACGATCCTCTTCGTCGGTGATGGTAGCTTGTGAGTGTTGATTCGTCCGTCATCGCAAAGATGACTTGGGATGCTGATGCGGGACACCCGTTGTGCAGGCAACTGACGGTGCAGGAGCTGTCGGTCATGCTCCGCCACGGGCTCAAGCCCATCATCTTCGTGCTCAACAACAGCGGGTACACGATCGAGCGGTACCTGCACGGCAAGACGCGCAAGTACAACGACATCTCCAACTGGTGCGTGCCCATCCAATCCCTTCGCACTCACTTTATACTCTTGCGCTGTTGCTCACGGAGAATGCGTGGATGCAGGAAGTGGACGAAGCTGCTCGACACGCTCGGCGGCGAGGAGGGCAAGACCTCCAAGTCGTACACGGTGCGCACGAAGCAGGAGCTGTCGGACCTCCTCGACGACCCCACGTTCGCGGCCGCGGAGACGATCCAGCTCGTCGAGATGATCATGGAGAAGCACGATGCCCCGCGCGCGCTGCAGGTCCAGGCGGAGCTCAGTGCGAAGACGAACCGCTACACCGCGGACGCGTGATCCCCCCCCTCTGGGCCGATGCTCCCCTCTGCATTCCCTCCTCTCAGTTTGAGTTTGGGGCCACTCCGACCAGCAGAATTGAACGGACTTGTATTAGATGGATGTGACGACATCGACACCTGAGCATGCATATGTACCATATTGTTGCATACCTGTTGTAGTACCAGCCTTATAGACTCTCTTCGCTCCTCCATTCTGTGTCTACATGCGATAACGGTAGCCATATGGGGACGTAAGGTGCATCGGGGCGGGCCCAAGAAAACACCAAGAAGCAGCTGTTGTAGTATCAGCCTGTAGACTTAGTCTCGCCAGCAGGCGCGGTTCTGCCTCGTCTAAAACGGGAAGGAGAACGGGACAGAGAACGAGACAGAAGGTAGGGACGGGTTGTGTTTTGGGGGTGTGTCCGTTCTCCTTCCCCTTTTGTCCGCGCCCTAACCGTCTGCGAACGAGACTACTGTAGACTCTCTTCGCTCCCTCTTCCTCCATTCCGTGCCGACTATTGCGGTAGTCATATGGGGACGCAAGGCGCACCGGGAGAGGCCCAAGAAAATATCAAGAAGCAGGGTGTGCACTACACCATCTCGGAGACGGTCGTATGCCGATCGCTGGCGGCGCATTGGAGGCAAGGGAAAGTCTCGGCATCGGAGAATGCGTCTGCAATCTCCGAAGGACTCGCTGCTAGCTGAAGAGTGTTTGAAGCACCTAATGCTTCGCCCCGGGAGTAGCGGGACGCGACTCGGAGGAGGAGCCCTCGGAGCGCTCAGACACCTTCGTCGCCGAGCTCGTGGAGGAGTCAGCCGCTGATGACAGGCCCGATGGTGAGGACGGCTGCAATACCAGACTAGTACAAAGACGACGCACATATATTTGCTGGTCTCAAGAGCGGGACTCCTTCGTACCGAGCTGGCATGTCAGAACGTGGGCTGGTCGGCGGGCTGTACGAAGGAACGAACGATGCCGGCGTCGCAGACACCCTCAATGACCCTAGATTGCGAATTGAGCGGTGCTATTTGCATGCAAACAGAGGACGAACGCACCTTGACCGCTCGGCCACCGTCGCCGTCCCGTTGCAGTGAGCTGCGAAGGGAGCATCCAGAAAAACTTCTCGAGGACGTTCAGATCCCCTTGCAGCGCCTGGAGGTCCTCCTGCAGCGTGCTCGCGAGCTTGATAGGGCCGGAGTCTCCGAGGTCCGTGATGTCGATCCTATCCAACCTTTCCACGTTCTTCTTGAAGAACATCTCAAACCTGTCCATCGTTGCCACTGCTCGTATGTTCGTGAGGACGTCCTGGTAGCTCTCCAGGATATCTGGTGGAATGAGCGGGCTGCAGCTCGCATCGGTCTTCAGCGAGACCATGTGCGCAATGTGGTCGGACCTGCGGAGAGCCCACAAGATGACCCCGAGGTTGGAGAGGTCTTCCGTCAGCGCGACGTGGACGAGGAAGCCATGCAAGGAATCCAACACGATGTCTATTTGCAAACGGATGCGTTCAATTTCGTGAGGGGTTTCGACTACCAGGCGCCCGAGGTAGCGGAGCAGCATGGGGTATGTCCGGAGGTAGGAGAATACGAGTGGCAGGCCCTTGGGGTCCTGATTGCGGATCAAAGATGAGTACTGTCCCGGGGTGTTGGGGCTCGGCCAAGTGGACACGACTGCAGAGGTCCGTCAGACAGATGTAAGAACGTGGAATGCGGGAAGCCGTTGGCACTCACGTTGCTCTACCACTTCCGGCTTCACTCGGGTTCCACCGTCTGATGCTGAGTATGCGAGAGTCTGCGTCACCCTGTAGAACGCGAGGTCCGGCTGAAGCCCTCGAGATACGAGGATCGCCATAGTCCGCACGAACAATTCCCCTACTTCGGAGTTCGCTTCCATGCGGGGCCACCATGCGTCCGCCAGTAGCTTGCCCACCATCTTCCTGTTGCGCTCCGGGTCCCGTGCAGCAAGGGTCATGTAGTGAAGGATGCTGGGCATGATGGGCTCGTATCTATTCGACGAACGTTCGATGTCCTCCATGAAGGGCCTGAGACATTCGGGAGAGACGGCCCACATTGCGGGAATGACAGCCGTCTTCAGCAGGGTCTCATCGAGGGAAATATCGTAGGCCCGGGTCGCGAGGCCGCGGTCCAGGTGGGCACGCTTCGCGCGCACTTCAGCCTTTTCGCGCGCGTGCCAACTACGATATGTATCTTTCTTGGTGAACTTGAACAGTGGGCGAGCGCGCCAGCTCCGGAACTTGACGTTGAAGCTGAACAGCGGGCGGAGTGTCTGCTTTATGAGGAAGACACCAAGCGCCTGGGGAGACTGGTAGAAGCAGTCGGGATAGAACGCAGGAAGGAGGGTAGTGGCGGACAGGAAGAGGAGTAGGATGCTGACCAGCGCAGTCGCTATGGTGGCCACAACGAAGTCGAGGTTCCACAGAAGGATGATGAGGCCAGCCAGGAACATGATCACCGACACCATGAGGAGGATGGGCAGCATCGCGATAATACTGTCTGCGTGCCATTTCGCGAGCGACTGGTAACGATACTGGCGCAGCCGGGCTATGTCATGTGAGTTGCCGGACAGACCGAGACTGTACTGTTGCAGCCACTGCTTGACCATGAGGGCGACGGAGGCTGCTGAGAGCGTGCAGATGAGGGAGGAGAACCAAAGTGCGTTGACCCAGACTGCGTAGCGAGGTGTACGGAATGGAGGCGGCGCGTATATCAATCCCGTGGTGGTCAATATTGTCCCATTCGTAGAAGAGCTGCCCAGTTGGGCGGAAAGATGGATGAGCGCATTGGCAATGATGTCCGAGTTGTCTTGCTGCAATAGTGCGTATGACTGCACATTGAACGCAGTGAGTACAGCGGAGAAGAGGCCGGCCTGTATACGATGCGCGGAATGAGTCAAGATGGAGCGGCGAAGCGACATTCAACACGTACGAATACCAAGAACATGTCAATTTCTGTATTCCATCGCTCGACCATCTGGTCACAATATTCCTGCACGGTATGGGCGCACTTGTCCCGTGCATGTGAGATCTCGCCGTCGGAGAAGGGGCATACGATTGGTCTTGGTGCCTGACCACCCCGTGTAACCTGCGAGGCCTGCCGCCCGAGTGCAGAGCTGTCAGATGGACCGTGCATCCGATTGAGCCATGCATGAAGACTCACGAAACTCGGCCTTGGGAGCGACATGGCTGCTTGCTGATGAGGACGTTATGAAGAGACTAGACGTGCTGGTTCGCGGCGCAGTCATCCTAGGACACTCACGGCCTTATAATCGGGAACGTTGAGCGCTCCGTCCAAACTGACGAGTTCCGTCAGAACAGGGTCTTGGAAGAATCAATGCCACGGCTGGCAGGTGTGGGAAGCCAGCTAAGCAAAATAGAGCTTCGAAGGCTATACGTACTGTCACAACAAGAGCTGACCGTATGCTACATGATACCTCTACATCCCTCCCGTCCTGGCTCTCCATTCAGGTGCGTGGAGGGAAGACATACGCCTGCGAATCGACGCTGCGCTTCGTCCTGATCATATTGAGCTCTTCGAGGAGCGTCTGGCGCCGGTACTCCAATCGGAGATTGGGCACGTTCGTCTACGAGCAATTTTTGAGGCGATGCCTTCGAAGGTGATCTGAACGCTCACGAACCTTGTGGATGTCGTTGCCCGCAGCACCTGGTAGGTACCATTTCTGGCCAAGCCAGTGCCGCTTGACTTCCATCTCGAAGCCGCTCTGGATGACGGAGTTGCGCGCCAACTCAGCCAACGAGCTCTGGGGGAACTTGTATATCTATGTGGGGGCAGATGTGAGCACGCTGGACCCGACGCTTGAAACCACGCCACTCCAGCTTACATGAGCGGCGACGCTGTACTCTTCCAGCAGTGGTTCCTAGGTGCAAAGTGTTCAGCCGCCAGAGGAAGGACTCAATATCCATGAGCGCCTACTTTCGTGAAGTGGAACTGGAGGGGGTCGTCGGTGCTCAGGCTGACGTTCAGGCCGACCTTGAAGAAGTCCGGTAGCGGATTCCGCTCGTACGCCAGGAACAGAGCGTTATTGCTCAAGGGGCTCATCGCGAGACCGATCTGCTTCAAGTAGAAAAGGTACTGCAACGCAGGCACCTTGCGCAGGAGGATGCCGTGCGATATGGAGTGTCCTGTCAAGAAGGCCGACGCGAGATGGTCCGGGTCGCCGGCCTCGCCACAATGTGGTCGAAGCACGAATGTGCCTGTGGAGACGGAATCAGCGTCATCTCCAGTATATTTAACCGTGGTTGGTCACTTACAGAAACCACGAACACGGCGCCACTGGTTCAAGCTCGCGATGTTGGCGTACATGTAGTACACCCAGTACGAGTACGGGGGCGACTCTTTGGCATCCCAAAGACGCGGGTAGGGGAATTTCTTGTGGAAGCGGCGCTCCGTCTTCGACTCGTCATCAACAGTGTCGAATCCGATCACTCTCTGCAAGAAGACGTGCAGCTCAGGATGGGACGAGGGGTCCTTGGTCACTTCGAAGAGCGGCTCGAAGACATCTGATCGTGGATGATTAGCGCATATAGTCACTTGATTCGCTCGAGGTGACTCACTCCGCACGATATCTTCAAAGGTATTGATGGAACCGTTTTGTTTATAGACATCATATAGACGTGGGACCTGGATGAGCCAGCGTACGTTGTGCGAGAAGAGCTTGTTGTTCACGATCCACTTGGCAACTTTGTCCCACTCGTCCCGGTTCCTACCGTAGATGCTCAGACGCCATTCGCAGTTCTGCAAGCAAGGATCAGGATCAGGAAACACAATGAGAGTGGCCGGACTCACTTGGTACTTGCTCTGTTCGAGGTCGGTCATGACCTCTATGTCGAACGTCAGCACTCGCAACCTTCTCTGGTACGTCAAAACGGACCTTTCGTCAGCTCTGCGAGATATCTGCCATTGATGTAGTTGTCGGTCTTGAGGAAGATTTCTCTCAGACGAGACTCGCCGATAGGGTTGTACTTCAAGTTGAATTTGTCGAATCGGTGGAACGAGTCTTGGTGCGCGTGCATGTCTAGTGTATCAATCGAGAGGTCGTAGGCTGTGAGGTTGAGAGATTGGAACACCTGCGCCAAGGTGAGCTCCTTCCCGTCTCGGAAGATGACCACATCCTAGAAGCACGTCAGCAAGGGCATACAGTTCGCGGCTGTTCACGTACGTCAGGACTGCGCTTCATCTTTGACTTGATGAATCGCAGCAAGTGCTTCTGGTTCATACTGCTCGAATGGTGGACGTGCGTGTCCACCTTGCGAACGTTGTAGAAGTCACTGCGTACCCACTGGGAGTGAGCGACAGTAGAAGATGAACGCATGAAGACTACCGCACCGATGCGGGACCTGCTTGATCTCCGCCAGCTCGTGCGATTCGTTGAGTAAGGAATACATCGTGAACTTGCTGGCCAAGTAGTTGATTCGCCGGAAGGCAAAACTCTTCGTGGGCCCGTCGGCGATCACATTTAGCACTTTCTCGAGATCGACGAAGTACTCGCGGATGGTTGGGATGTCGAACGCTGGGGTCTTTCCCTTGTCTGATGCAGGGTTAGCGCGCGGGTGCTTCAGATACGAGCGAACTAACCCTCTGGAGACTTGTACACCTGGTAGACTCCTCTCTCGTCGAGAGCGAACTGCCACTCGTGCGCACCTGGGATCTCGCAGGTGGAGAAGTCAAACTCGTCACCTGCCGTGGTGTCCTGACTACTCGGAACCACGGTCTCCTTGCCCTTCCAGTGCCAGTGGGGTGGCGGAGGACGGGGATACAGGCGCCATTTCTGGAACGGACTCTTGGGCGGGGGTCGCGAGGCGAAGTCCGCGTCCGGGCGCACCCCGGAGACGCCCGCGATGTCCTCGTCGAGGCCGGTGAACACACCGTCGTGGTCGCGCGGGTTGAATCCGAGCTGCTGGCCCGAGCGGGTCATGTACTTGTCGCGCAGGTCGAGGCATTGCTCGAGGGATTGGAAGATGGGAACGAATTCCGAGGGGATCGGAGGTTCTGTATTGCGACTCGGATACAGCGGAGTGCTTCGCAACGAGTTGAGGACATACCAGGAATTCTGCCCGTACTCTTTCCATCCGCATGCCCCGCAGTGAGTGCTTCAGGCAGGTGTCCATCCCATCCTGCACTTGTGGCGGACGGCGGCTCGGGGATTGCGGCCAGCTTCGGCGAGTGGACGAATGCGCTCTCCAGATGCGCGCTGCTTGCTTGGAGGGTTGGCGAGCTCAGTAAGGAGACCGGACGGGAGCCAGAGTGTGTGTCGGACCCACGTCTGTGGGCGAGCATCTTTTCTTCAATCTATATGCATGCAAACGGTCAGCCCACGTCCGCGGTCTTTGCATAAGTGATAGTGCGCCAACGTACATGATGCAGGTTCTTCTCCTCCGTGTAGTCGAAGAACCCTCCTTTCGAATCGAACATGGGTATGGGAGGCGAACGAGGTTCGCTGTCTCGAGAGTCGGGCGAAGACCTGCGCGAGTTTGCCTCTGGAGAACGAGGCTCGTCAGTGCGCACCTTCACGGCGTCTGGGAGCGACATGGCAGGCAGAAGGTGCTGGGGCGGCGGACAGGGCTGCAGCTGGACTGCTCGTCGAGGAACACGACATGTATTAAGAGACACACCCCCCTTTGGCGCTGTGGCCGAAAACTTGAGGCACAAACGAGGCGCCCGTCACGCACGGCGTAAGGACCAGAGATGGCAACTCACCAGGTTCGCTTTGCCGAAGTTCTTGCGCCATCCCATACATACGGTCCATAGGCAAGGGAAATGAAAGAACGTGTGGTACACGCATCATACAGTATCGCTACAGTTACGAAATAACACAAGCGACAGCACACCTCCAAGCGGCAAGCCAACACCGACGATCGCAGCGAGGCGCACCCTATCATACACTCTAGTCCTCAATTTCGAGATCGCCGTACGGCTTCGCGCGGAAGTAGCTCTCGTCGAAGTGATGTACGCGCACGAAACCGTCCTCTCCGCCAGATGCATAGCAGTCGCCCTTCGGCGAAACCGCGATTCTGGGGTAATGGACTTAGTCAGTTTGGGTAGGGTGGAAGACAGGATCGTCACTTACGTGTTGACCGGACCGAAGTGTCCCTTGACACGCCCGACTTCCTCCTCCAACACCTTGTGCCAGAACCGCGTCTCGAACTTACCCTGCCGGAGCGAGGTCGTCGTGACGCTCATGGCATCCTGGCCACCACCAAGGAGGACGTAAGGCTTGAGCGGTGCAATGGCAGCACTGTTCAGCGGTGTCTCCGTGACGTAGGTCTTCAGCACCATGAGCGTACGAGTCTCGTGTAGCTGATGTAGCCAAGTCAACGATAGCCCGTCAAGATGGTAAGACAAGCAACATACCCTTGCGCTCTTGTCCTTGCTGCTGGTGATGAAGTATGTCCGGTCGGGGCTGAGCTGCAAGTCGGTGACAACATCGCGGTGTGCGTGCTCGTTCGACATGACCTCCTCTCCCGACTTCGCATCGAACAGTGCGACCTTGCCGGACTCATGCCCGGTCAGGATCAGGTCTGGCCTGTGCGCAAACGCACAGACGACGGCCTTGGAGCCGATGGGGTTGAACATAGACACGGGTTCCTTCGATTCTGTGGTGGGACGTCAGCATCTGCGCCTCCAAAACGACACCAGGAGAGAGCCGGGGCGTCCGCAGCCTTGCAGCTGCGGGCATGCGGGAAGAGAAGGTGAGCTGGAAAAGACTTACGTTGTGTCCCGTCCCCATCCCGGTTAATGTTGAATATCCGGACAGCACCCTGGTGACCCATGCGCTGCTCGGTGATGCAGACAACCTGGTCGTCGTCTTCGCTGAACGCGACCCGCTTGACGGCCGTGGGGAACTCCCAGAAGAACAGACATTTGCCCGTCGCTACGGACCAGAGACGCATGGTGTTGTCGGCGGAGCCGCTGATCAGGAAGCGTGATTGGGCTGTATGGCAGACGGTCGCGAGAGCCGAGCAGAGTTTGGAAAGTACAATCGAAGTGAGAAGTTGGGGGGTAGAAGAAGGAGACAACGTTGTTTCGGCAAGTAGGGCATGATTCGAGGGAGTTGGATGAGTGCAAAGAAGACACGAGGAGGACATAGGATACGCACAGTCAACATCGATCGTCCAGACCGCTCCGTTGTGCCCATCATACGTTCCTAGCCGCTCTCCATTGTCGGTGTACCAGACGTTGATCAGACTGTCTTTTGAGCACGAGAAGAGGAGATCTCCCTCCCTGTTGAACTTGATCTGTGTGAGCGAACGCTCGTGGCCTGGCGAGTTACCAAGCGATCAGCCTCTCCAGGGTTTCGAGGAATGCACAGGTAGCGGACCTTGGAGCAAAATTGGCCTCTGTAAAGCTATGAGCAGCCTCTCGGGACAGAACACGTCAGAAACGCACCATTTTGTGGTGTGGGAGGAGGAGACAGAGATAAATCGGTATAAGCTGCGGCTGTAGTGGACGAGCGTACTCGCAAAGCCCAAGTTTTCGATGACTTCGGCGTTTGCCGCAGTTGCCTTTTCCGGACATGCTCGCGTGATCAAGCGCTCACAAGCTCTCAGGCTCGAGGCTCAGACATGTTCTTGCTCAGCGACTCTCACCTGGCTCACTGTTGGCCACGACTCCTTGGGCTTCCTGCATCTGCATCTGCTGTCTAGCTCTCCTGTCTTACTTCTTGGCTATCCTCGACGGCGTTAGAAGGCCGATCTCATACACGGACGCGTTTGATAGCGGTCGGAAAGCGCAGGCTGCTCTCTTGTCTGAAACTTGGAAGTTGGGACTTCTTGCATACACGTACCCAAAGCTCTGCTGCTGGATGCGTCTTGGATAAACGGCATACTTGATGGGCCTCTCAGAAAGACGTTAGAACTGCAGTTGCCCCACCTGTCCCCATATCCACCCGCATTCTCATACACTTCGGGTTTTCACATACGCGAACGCTTCGGGCATGACAGAACCGCACGTTTCGCCTCAAATCCCTCCGAGTCCGTCCGCATCTGCGGAGCCCCCGCGCAAACGCCCACGGACCTCGGAGCGCGAGCTCGGACCTAGTCCTTCACCTCACCAAATCTCGTCGCCCTCTTCTTCGCAGGGTGAAGCCTCAGGCATGTCACCCTCGCCTGCCACCGTCGACTTCTCTTCATCTTCTCATATGCCGTACACAGGCAGTGGAAGTTCATATCCGGGCGCTTCTACCGGCAGACAGGTGAGTGCTACAGACGCTGTTCGCTTCACTTCCGGGTGAGCCTGTGCAAGAGCTGAGACGGCCTGTGTTACGCGTCAGGGCGGGTCGTTCCCCGACGAGGCTGCGAGCGACGATCGAAGCGGTGTACGGCGGGCTCCCGACGGTATGAAAGCAGGAGGGCTGAAGGGGAAGGGCACAGAGAGACCCTCCGCACCAGAGACACAAGACACAGAGATGGTTTGGCAGCCAGAGGGTACGTTCTCCATCGTCTGCCGCTGTTCCGGCACCGCAGGGAGCAGCTGTCAACGCGCACACGAGGCAGGTGGAGCAACTAGTTCGGCAATGGCGGTGTTATATCCGCAGCACGGGGAGCAGGCCGACCACGGCGAGGACGAAGACGAAGACGCCCCCGTGCGGGACGGGGAGTTCTACATTGACAGCGCCGACTGTGTGATCCGCGTGGAGGACACGTTGTTCAGGGTGAGTGGTGCTTTGCTGTCTTCCTGTTGGTTCCCCCCACCGGCTGCCCCACACTCCAAGATTAGGACGAGCCACGGAGCCACCCTGTAACACTGATCCCGATGCGGATCTCAGTGTTAGTGACCCGCGATCGCTGACCTGCTGTGGTTTGCAGGTCCACCGGTACTTCCTTGGCCGTGACTCCTCGGCCTTCCAGCACATGTTCAGCATGCCTACTGATACTGTGCCGCCCGAGAACACGGAGGGCTGCTCTGACAAGAACCCCATCCGACTGTACGGAGAGTCTGTGGAGCGGTTTCGCGCTCTTCTCTCCGTAATCTACGATCTGTACGTCTTGCGTTCAGCCACCTTCGTCCAGCGCTGACGTCCGATGGGATGCCTGGTTGCCTTATTCGTTGCACCGACAGGCCACTGCAGCTTCAAACGTACAACACCCCAGCCGCGGACGTAGAGCGACTGCTGACCATCGCCGAGATGACGAACAAGTACCACTTCGCGTCGATCGAAACGTGGGCCGTCGAC
>WJSG01013067.1:0-15717 GCA_016618145.1 Sanghuangporus lonicericola | reverse complement strand
TCCGGCTTCAGTAGTTGCAGGTGTCTGTTCATTCTTGGCTTTAGTTGTCTTGGCTTTCTTCCTTGGTGGCATGATGATTGAAACTGGTTGAGGACGCGTGGTGGTTCGGGACAAGGTATGAGCGCTAACGTCGACTCCGGAGCCCGGCGGCAAACTTGGCGATGGTAAGTGTTCCATATTGGGATAGTGAGCCCCGCACAGCATTAGCAAATCTCTGTAGATGAGGTCGCGGCAACGATCCGACCACCGCAGCCCATAACCTAGCTCATAGTCCACTGTGTTTCTGTTTGGCAGAATGGGCTATTCGCTCCCAATATTACACAAAAGTCAAAAGCATGAACTGCCCGCTCCGCGTCTCTCCTCGCGGAGCGTCCCCGAGCAAAGACGTGTTTGAATGATTCCGAGTCGTGAAGCAGTGCTTTCCAACCAGTCAGCCAGAATACTACACGAATCACGGACACGTACCACAGTGAGTCTATCGAAGAGTTGGTACTGCTCGGGGTCTCGCTAGCTCACCCATGGCATCGTAAAATATTACCCCGCATACTTGCATGTTGACATGTCCGTGAGCGGTGACAGTTCTCCGGGGAGGAGCCTCACCATGATCATGTCCACCTGCGGCCGCTCGGCGCGGCGATGTAGTGTAAACCCTGCGAAACTTACTCTCGTCAAGTCACTCAAATGGGATCGTAGGGTACCTGGTGGAGGTACGAGTGACTAGAGGCTGGCACTGTGAGCCTAGGTCACTGACTTGATCATGTCTAAGACACTGGCACGGTCGGCCCTTGAACAACGATGGTGAAGAATGTTAGGATACCACTCTGAAGTTCACGTATTCTGAGAGCGAGGAACTACATGCTGGCTAGGGTAGGCTCGATAGTCCATCCGCTTGGGTTCAAGGTCCGCTACGCAGATCACCCTCTGCTCTCTTTTCGCACTCCGCTGATGCCCGATCGACTGGTCCTCGAGTCCATGGCTAGGGAGCCTAGCATTTGGTTGCTATGACCATCAACACCTGAGACGGTTCATTGGGTGTGAACTGATGGTTAACCTTGGTGGTGCCAGACTGCCAATGTGCTCCGCCGGGACGGCGAAGCTCGTAACTACCATCGTACCGGTCATCATAAATGAGACAACGCCTCTCTACATTCCTCCGATATCTGCGCAGGTTGCTCCATCCATCGTGTTCTCTCACTGAGTGGACTTGTCGGCTTTCATCGAGGCCCTTTCACGTTCCGCGGGAGACGGAGGCATTCGGACGAAACGTTTAGCACTGCGGGGTAAGACGCCCGGGCAGCCAATAGGGGCGCGCAGAATTAGTCAGGTGCAATCACGTGTGGTGAATAATGGGAGCAGAGGCGCCGGGCGAGGGCGGGGCAACGCGCAAGAGCTCGCAAGAACGGCGACTCCTCTCTCCATTCCCCCTCCTCCTCCTCGACTCTGCTCTACTTCGTCAGTACAGACATGTCTTTCGCAGCACTCAGAGCCTCTGCCCGCCGTGTGAACGTCGTGGCCCCCTCCGCCCGCGTCTCGCGCGGTGCTCTGCGCAACCCCGCGTTCCGCAAGTACTCGACCGAGGCCCCTCAGGGCTCTGCTCCCAAGAGCAACAACAAGCTTCTCATCGGCGGTGTTGCTGCCGCGGCCATCGGTGGTGTCGCCTTCTGGGTGTACACGTCCAACTCCTCCTCCGCGAGAGAGGCCGGAACCGCGCTCAAGTCCGGAGCACAGGCCGCCAAGGTCGCAACTAACTTCGTTCCGTCCAAGGAGGACTACCAGAAGGTGCGCAATCCCGCCTGTATGGGTCATCAGGCTTGACGTTGACGGTGGATTCGTATAGGTGTACAATCGCATTGCTGAGATCCTTGACGCTGCTGCTGATAAGGGATACGACGGTACGCAACCCAGCCTGCGAGGCGCATATGTCAGTACTCATTCTTTGCCTCCCGCCAGACGGCTCCTATGGCCCAATACTCCTCCGCCTCGCATGGCACGCGTCTGGGACGTACGACAAGGAGACCAACACCGGTGGCAGGTAAGCTTTTCCAGCCCACGCCTCCTTTCTCGGCCCCGCTGACATCGGTCCTCGTTTCCTATCCGCCCCTGCGCGCGCATCTGTCTGCATCCCATGTGCAAACGTGCAGCAACTACGCCACTATGCGCTTTGAGCCCGAGGCCAAGCACGGCGCAAACAACGGGCTCAACATCGCTCGCGACCTCCTCGAGCCCATCAAGCAGGAGTTCCCCTGGATCTCCTACGGTGATCTCTGGACCCTGGCTGGCGTAGCTGCCGTCCAGGAGCTCGGTGGTCCCAAGGTCCCCTGGCGTCCTGGCCGCATCGACGGCACCGCCGATCTGTGCCCGCCCGACGGCCGTCTCCCGGATGCTACTCAGGGTGCTGACCACGTCCGTAACGTATGTACTCTCTGCTGTAGCATGAACCGCCCCGCACTGACTGATTCACGTCCGCATTGTAGATCTTCTACCGTATGGGGTACGTTTCAGAGCGCGGCTTACTTCAGGGGCATCATCACTGACCGAACACGTGTAGCTTCAACGACCAGGAGATTGTTGCACTCATCGGCGCGCACGCTCTTGGACGCTGCCACAGCGACCGCTCGGGCTTCGAGGGCCCCTGGACCTTCTCGCCCACGAGCGTGACCAACGAGTTCTACAAGCTCCTGCTCAACGAGAAGTGGGTCTGGAAGAAGTGGAACGGCCCCAAGCAGCTCGAGGACAAGAAGACGCACTCGCTCATGATGCTCCCCACGGACTACGTCCTCGTCCAGGACAAGTCGTTCAAGAAGTGGGTCAAGGCGTACGCGGATGACGAGGACCTCTGGTTCAAGGAGTACGTTCACTCACCTGTCACCGTGGTCTGCGCGAGCTGACGTTTGTTGCTGCGCAGTTTCTCTACCGCCCTCTCGCGCCTGTTCGAGCTTGGTGTTCCTTCGCAGCAGTTCGTCACTTCTGAGGCGTGGATCATGAAGAGCTCGGACGAGAAGGACGAAAACTGAGCTGTGCGCTTCGTGGGAGACCCCCTCACGCCATCACCAAAAGTCCCCGGGTGAATCTAGACCTATAGAGGTAGAACATAGACGTCTGTCGGGATGGCGTCTACGGTAGAAGGAGGCGACGAGGTCGTGCACGGAGGCTAGGTAGGAGGCGAGGGCCGACAACGTTGGATACTGCAGCGGCAGGAACTTGAAGGGGGAGGGAAGGAAGGGGTGCTGTGCAAGGAAGGGCTTGGTTTATATTCGTGGTCTGCTGTCCTGATCTATTCTCTGCTCGCTCGCTGCTGTTACATGTTACTCTGTCACCTAGCTCACATCTGCTACTAGTTAGTCACTACACTCTTCTTTACGCCCCCTTGTGACCAATGGCCGTGGCGGAAAGTCTCCACTGGGTCGGCTTCGTGGCTTCTGCGGGTCACACAGGTGTCTGCGACTGAATGGGGTGGGGTGGGAGGGTAGCAGTGCGGCTTGCGGCATCAGCAGGTGCTCTATGGCGTGGGTCGGTTGTTGATGGTCGGCTGGCAGCTCGTCTGAACGATTCGAAGGGCGAGCTGGCAGATGCGGGAACATTCAAGTTCGTGCCCTTGGGACTGGAGACGCACGTACATTGTCGACAGGCCGTCTTGGAGGTTGCTTCCTCAGGGTGTCATGGATGCTGCTCGAGCTGCCTGAGTAGTGTCAGTAAAAGCACAATAACTCCAGGCTCGTATTTGAGCAGATACCAATCTCTTCTACGCAATAGCGAACTGACGGTGGGTCACAAAGTATCAGCGAAGTTGCAGAAAGTAGTCACACCACTCACTCCTTCATTCCTCTGATCTTCCTGCGTCCCTGGAATTTGTCGCCATGTAAGTATGTTGTGAGTACGACACAGCTGCCGTCCAGGTTTGTTCCCGGCTCTGTCAAGACAGCGTTGGCAATGGGTGAAGAGCACTGGAAACCCCGTCCAGCGCTGCCCCGGGCATGACCCGCATCAGTGGCACGCCGAGCTCGAGGTACATCCAACATTCGTACAGAGCACGTCAAGCAATAAGCCGCGATCGAATAGATAGTCATCAAGGGCGAGGAAGAGCCATCGACTCAGCGAGTTAGGTTGGAACGAGCTTGACCGTTCACGAACCCTTCACGGTCTGTTCATATGGTATACGGCCAACAGCCCCAAACGGCGTCGTGCCGTTCGATACCGCGTTCACAACATTACAGCCCGACCGATGGGCAGCGTTCTGCGCGTCCTTGTGCCGTCAGCCAGAACTCGATGCGCGCAAGAGAACTGCCAATGGATGGACGAGTTCCAGGCAAAGATGGCAGAGATCGAGGAACTGCGAAAGATACTCAGAGAAGACGTGCTCTTGGTAGAGTGAGACGACCCTGTCACCTTCATGGCAGTTCATGCGAGTACTGGTGATAGTCAGGCTCGGTCATTGATTGGGAGCAGTACTTGCATTGTGCACTCTCCCGTGTGTCATGATACATCTGGACATCGCACGATATGCCGTCTCAGAGCTCCTCGCGCTTACCCTGTGGGTCGAGCTTGACGAGCTCGACGTCGAAGACAAGGACCGAGTTGGGAGGAATGACCTTGCCGAACCCACGGGACCCTGCAATGCTGGAACCTGAGTTTGAATGATGGCAGACGAGGGAGGAAGGCACGGACCGTATGCCTTGGTGGGAGGGATGGTGAGGGTACGCTTCTCGCCCTGACACATGCCCTGGAGGCCTTCCTCCCATCCGGTGATGACTTGCATTGCTCCGACTGATGACGCTCAGCATACGTAGCAAGTTAGCAAAACGAGGAAGAACTCACGAGTTACGGGCAAGGGCTGGCCGCGATCCAAGCTAGAGAGTATAGCTTGAACAAGAGCCGGTATACTATGTGGACTACCACGACGCTACCTCGAATCGAACTTGTTGCCGTTAGACCAGAGCTTCCCAGTCTGAGCAATAGCTTAGCACACAGAGAAGGAGGTAATCTCATCGGCGTTCCAGACAGTACTCACGTAGTGGACCGAGAGTCTGTCACCCTTCTGCGCCGTCAGCTTGCAGTCATCCGGGACGTAAGTGCGGTCGATCTTCAGCTCCGTCGGAGCATCCTCAGCAACCACAGCAAGTGCGAGCAGAAGAACAGAGAGGCAGCTGAAGATGCGCATGAAGAACATGGTCGTAAGTCAAGAAGTGCGAATTGGAAAGCAGAACCAGTCCAGGGCCGGGTGCAACGTATCACCACGACGCGTCGCGACACGACACGTTGCGCGCTCGGTATAGCACCCGTGGGAGAACACACGTGGTTACCTGCCCCATTAGGTGCTTAGTCAGAACTGTACAGACCTCTTCCCATCGCCAACCTTAATTTTCCTCCCTTTCCACCAACCGCCGCCGCCCCGCGTCCGACAGCAAGAACGATGGTATGTCGCTGTTCACCTCGATATCTGGCTCTGGAGAGATGAGTGCTGCTCAGAGATGCTGATATGGTGCTGTTTGTTTGTGTAGCCTTCCCAAAAGACCTTCCGCACGAAGCGCATCCTCGCCAAGGCGTCGCGCCAGAACCGGTGAGTGCTGGCACGTTTTCTGCAGGAGGGAGGAACAAGGGTATTGAGACGTGCGGGCAGCCCCATCCCCCAGTGGTTCCGTCTCAAGTCGGACACGAAGATCCAGGTGCGTCGTGTTGAAGTTGCCCCCTCTGAACTTGCTGTTCTCACACGGAACGACGAACGCAGTACAACGCCAAGCGCCGCCACTGGAGGCGTACGAAGCTCAACATCTAAGCTGCCCACCCCGCGCCTCGCTCGCACTTGCTACAGCCATGCCGCTGTTGTAGTTGTATCGGGGGCTTAGATACGACCCGGGAGGGCGGTTGGACACCAAGCCGGACCTACCTACCACGCACGCACCATCGAGATATTCCATCCTCTCGCGCACACGCTCATATGTATCGCTCTGTTACTGGCCTATGGCATTCCCGCTAAAAGACCTGCATGCGCTATGCCTTTTTTTCCATCTCACACCGTGTGCCTCAACTAGGTTGCTTCCACCCGGACTGATCTCTGGCCACAACTTCTCTGAAGTTTGCAAGACGGTACACGTCGACGCTCGTCGAACGCGTCGTTCTTCCCCTCTGTGTCTATGCCAGTAGGATTTCAACTCGTTAGTAGGCAGATAAGCCAGGATATATAAGCAGCGTATGTGCAATTCGGGCGCTTAGTGAAATATTGAGGTTTCCACGTGGGCTTGACTATGACATGGCGGCAGCACGCGTCCTTGACTTCCACTTCATCCTTGTACACGTATCCTCCAGCTCTCTCTCTGCTGGCTGGTTGTAATTTCCACTGGGCTTCACGCACTCGGGTCTCGGCAACATGACACTAATGGCAATGCTATTCGCGCTGGTCTTCGTGACCGAGCTAATATCGTGGATAGGAAAGAGCGTCCTGCTAGAATTCGTGCGTCATCAGCCTTGGCCCGTTCCGGAGTCTGCGCGACGATCTGACGACACGCAGGTCTACGCGTTGTATCTGCGGATATTCTACAGCGGGACCGTGGCGAGACAGCGCAAGCTCAAGTATGAGATCTTGCTGAACAAGAAGGAGCTGCTGCAGACGAGCGCGCAGGACCAGTTTGCGAAGTGGGCGAAGCTGAGGAGGAGCGTGGACAAGGGGTTGGCGGATCTTGAGAAGCTCAGTGAGTACCAGACCTTGCATCGCGACCCCGTGTGGCTTTCCGTCATTGCGTCCCTGGCATGACAATGGGTCGGATACCCACACTTGTGAGCCCGGTGGGACGCGGGCTTGAACTTGGTGCTCAGACGCGAGAAGCGTCGGCCAGTATATGTGCATCTCGTCTGAAGATGCACAGTGAACGTGAACCCATAGGGACTGCAACTCTGCCGCCTCACAATTCCTGAGCCTGCAATTGCATCATGCATGTGCGGCCCCATGGCTGCGACGTGGCCAACCTACGCGCATGTTGCTGACTCCTTCTTCAGATAGTGAGCTCTCAACGACCCGGTCATCGTTTTCCCTCAAGTTCAACTCAGCCATGTGGATCATGACCACGGGCTTGCAGTTCGTCATCGGATGGTGGTACCGCAAGGCCGCCGTCTTCTTCCTTCCTCCAGGATGGTTCGGGCCACTCACCTGGTGGCTCGCGTTCCCATTCGCGCCTGCGGGGTCCGTGAGCTGTGGGATGTGGCAGATGGCGTGCAAGCGCGTAATCAAGACTGGGGAGCGTGTAGTGAAGGAGCTGATGATCCCGAGTCCAAGCCAAGGTGAGTGCTACGCTGTCCTAAATCCCGTCTTGTCCACGACGTTGGCACCGCGATCTCCGACAACCCCGTTGCGGTCGTTTTGCCTCCGCGCGCTCCGTGCTGGTGTCCGTGTCCTCCGTGCGCCGAGTTGCTCGCAGCGTCTGGCGAGATGCGGGGTAGGATGGCGCGCCGGATCCAGATCGGCCACGTTCGTCGGACGGGCATTCCCGACGGGACTGTTGTAGAAAGAGCTGAGGCTGATTGCTATTCTGTTTGTGTTGCGGGGAACAGCGGGAGCCGTTCCGTCGGAAGAGGCGAGGAAGGAGGACGCGGGGAAGAAGAGCGAGTGAGCTCTCGGGCTAATCTGGGCTATGTACGACGCTGTATGTACACCTTATCGACTTATCACGACCAGCTTGAAGCATCTCAGCTTGCAGCCAGACAATTCACGGGCACCGGCATCGAGGACCCGAGAGGAGTGCGAAGACGTCGCATACAGTTTAGAGTGAGCACAAGACGGAGTTCCGGGCTTCGGGATGATCGGCGGAGGAGGGGTTCCGGGGTCCCATGCCCAGCAAGGCAAGCACGTGAAACGAATGACGTCCATGCTCTCTGCGGTGTCGCGGAGAGCCGCAAGACTACTTATACGCCATGGCCTGCGTTCCGTCCCAGAACACTCCTTTTCCCTGCATTCCATCTCGCACGCATCCCACACATCACCATGGTCGACGGCGTAAAGATCCACTCCTCCCAGGCCAAGGACGCCCAGGCGCAGATCCTCACCGAGGACGCCCTCAAGTTTATCGCAGCCCTCCACAGGACGTTCGAGTCGACCCGCCAGAGCCTGCTCGTCGCTCGCGAGGCTGCTCAGCAACGTCTCGATGCCGGCCAGCCCCTCGACTTCCCAGCCGAGACCGCGCACATCCGCGCGGACCCCTCTTGGATCTGCGCGCCTCCTGCACCCGGACTTGAGGACAGGCGTGTCGAGATCACTGGTCCTACTGACCGGAAGATGGTCATCAACGCGCTCAACAGCGGCGCGAAGACATTCATGGCGGACTTCGAAGGTACGTGCATCGTGCGCTCAGAGACCGAGAGTCAAGACTGATTGGTCCCCAAGACGCGAACTCGCCTACATTCTCCAACATGCTTCAGGGGCAGGTCAACCTCCGTGATGCCATTCGCCGGCAGATCGACTTCGAGTCTGGCGGGAAACAGTATAAGCTCGTTGAGAAGCCTGCTGTCTTGATCGTTCGGTGAGTAGGCTTCGCGCATATATGCACTGCCTCCACTCACAGTATGCGCTTCAGTCCGCGTGGGTGGCATCTCGACGAGCCTCGTGTAACCGTCGACAACGCACCAGTCTCCGGCTCGCTGTTTGACTTCGCCCTCTACTTCTTCCACAACGCAAAGGAGCTCGTGAAGCGCGGTCTCGGACCGTACTTCTACTTGCCCAAGATGGAGCACTATCTCGAGGCTCGTCTTTGGAACGACGTCTTCAACTTCTCCCAGTCGTATATCGGCATGCCGCACGGAACTATCCGTGGAACGGTGCTCATTGAGACCCTTCCTGCTGCTTTCCAGATGGAGGAGATCCTGTTCGAGCTTCGTACGCACTCGTCAGGCTTGAACTGTGGTCGGTGAGTACAGACGAGACGCGCACAGGATGATAGCCTGACTGATTGTGCCACACTCGCAGTTGGGACTACATCTTCAGCTTCATCAAGCGGCGCCGTGCCGACCGCAGTGCGGTCCTCCCTGATCGTAAGGACGTGACGATGGAGGTCGGCTTCATGGATGCCTACGTCCGGCTGTTGATCCAGACTTGCCACAAGTAAGCATATAAGTTCTCTCGAGATTCAGTGAGATCAGTGCTGACGCCCTGGGGTTAGGCGACGTGTGGCGGCGATGGGTGGCATGTCCGCGCAGATCCCAATCAAGAACGACCCCAAGGCGAACGAGGCCGCTATGGCCAAGGTCCGCGCAGACAAGCTCCGCGAGGTCACCAACGGTCACGACGGTACCTGGATCGCGCACCCGCTCATCAACCAGATCGCTATGGAGATCTTCAACAAGCATATGGTTGGCCCCAACCAGGTCAGTTTGCTAAAACCGCAAAACGCACGCCTCATTACTGACCTTCCACGCATTGCAGTACCACATCCGTCGCGAGGATGTTAAGGTTACCGCTGCGGACCTTCTCAACACGAAGGTGCCCGGACAGATCACCTCTGAAGGTGTTCGTTCGAGCGTGGCGACATCGCTGGCGTACAGCGCAGCGTGGCTCGGCGGAAATGGTTGCATCCCGCTCAACTGGCTCATGGAGGACGCCGCCACAGCTGAGATCACCCGCGTGCAGCTCTGGCAGTACGTGAAGTACGGCTTGCGGACTGCGGACACCAGCGAAGTGATCTCCGCCGAGTTGATCGACCGTCTGGTCGACGAGATCGCGCCGACGCTGAAGAGCGCGACAATCACGCAGGACAACCTCGACATCGTCAGCAAGTATCTGAAGGCGCAGGTCCGGAAGGAGTGGCCGAGCGAGTTCTTGACGAGCGATCTCATGGGTTACCTGGCGGTGCGGGATGGGTGCCCGGCGTCGTGGCAGCGGAGTGTTTTGTGATATGTGACTCGTATGTTCTACCCTGTATTCATACTCTAGGCCCGGACTGCATTGTACATTAGCATCATACATATCAACTCGATCATCCTTGTTTTGGTCCGCAGATACACCCAAAAGCGTTTGCGTGGAAAGTGATACAAAGTTGTAGGCGCGTTCGAAACCTTGTCCGCCTTGTAGGCGCGATAGCTGATATGGCATCTGAACGGTCCGGAGAGGCTCAGGCCGCTAGTAGGTGACGTCTCCATGCTGCGTCGTCGAGCACAGAGGCTCACCCGCTAGATGAAAAGAATATGTCGCTTCTCAACAATGATATTCATGCGCCTGAACTCCTTGCAAACATTCTCCTCATCGTCCTCGTTCAGTAATCGGCCTCCGTGATCCGGAAGGAAGACCTGCTCTTCCAGCGGCTTGACGCCCCAGGCCCACTCCGGCGGCTGCTCGAACACCTTCGGGCGGCCCTGGACCTCGTCCCAGTCCTGTATGATAGGAGGCGCATCCCGCGGCAGGCCGAGTGCGATGCGGCGGTTGAAGGACACGCACAGGAGCTCCGTGAGGACGGCGAGGACGGCGTAGCGCAGCGGGTCGCCGTTGTCCGCGGGGTAGGGGATGGAGGAGATGGACCAGTCGGGGTGGCCGCAGCAGAAGTACTCGAGCTCGTTGCGGAATTCGATGTTCCAGTCGAGCACGAAGAGTTCGTAGATGCGGTGCCAGGACGCTGAGATCGTGTCCTGAGGTGCCCGGGCTTGAGTGCTCGAGCGGAAGATACGGGAGAGCAAGGGAGCCTGTTTTGGGGGAGCGTGTGTGTCTGAAGGAGCGTGGATGGCGGTTTATGTATCGAAGGCGGGCTGGTGTGGGGTTTGCGATGAGCTCGAAGGGTGAGGGCGGGAGGGGCTCAGGAGTCGTCTTTCTCGTGCGTCGCAGACATGACATTGCACTGACCTCTGCAAGTCCAGAAGCAACTTGTGCACCTGCGACTCAGTACTGAATGTTCGATGACGGACGCCGCAAGAACTTGTAGTAGTAGGCGCGCATATAACCACTGGCGCTGATTTTGGCACGAGCTTGGACACGTACAGTATACACGTGTACCTCCACGTATCTTATAAGCTTCGTCGTGAACTCTGAAGCTTTGAACAGCGTACGCACCTTGAGCTTGAGATGTCTGGCTTAGACAGCATTCTCAATCGCCAACACCCAAGTGCATGGGATCGCTTCACGTCGTCTCCTCTCCTATTCCTTGCACGCTGGGTGTACTACACCGGCAACAGTACCACCGCCCTCCCCCCATCCGAGACTGACTCCGTACGCGTGGTCTGCATTTCCGACACACACAACACACATCGCGCTCAACCGGCTCTCCCCAACGGGGACATCCTGATACACGCTGGCGACCTCACCCAGTCCGGCACAGTCGAGGAACTACTCGACGTGCTCGCCTGGCTTGCCGAACAGCCCCATCCCCACAAGCTGTTCATAGCTGGGAACCATGATGTCGCCCTCACCTCGCCAGACATCCACGAACGCATCCCGCCGGGCCTGACGTACCTCGAGGACTCGGCCGCAGAGGTTTCCGTGCGCGGGCGGACACTGCGCGTGTACGGCAGCCCGCACACCCCTAAGCAGGGCTCGTGGCCGTTCCAGTACCCTCGCATCCGGCCGACGTCGTTCTCCCCCTCGTCTCGAGAGCAGGCGAACGAGATTTGGTCGAGCATCCCGCCTGCCACGGACATCCTCATCACGCACGGACCGCCCTTGGCGCACCTCGACGTCAACAACTACGGCTGCTACGCGCTCTTATACGCCGTGCGGCACATCCGACCGCGTCTACACATCTTCGGGCACATTCATGGAGGGCGAGGAGTCGAATGCGTCAATTGGGACCCGGCGCAGATGGTGTACGAGGAGATATGTGCCGGACGAGCGGGGTGGGGCGGGCTAGCGCGGCTGCTGTGGACTCGGTTGGTGACATGGATCTCGGGAACCGGTAGATCGCAAATTACTGATCTGGTCAATGCTGCCGCCGTTGGAGGACGAGGAATTAGAGACGACCAGAGGAAGGGTGCCATTGTCGTGCAGATCTGATAGCAGCGCAACATTCTGCAGGGTGTCATTCTGCTGTAATGAATGTCGTCGTCACTACCATACCAGGAAGCCCTATGCACCTGCTCGCAGGTATGGAATGTACAGGATGCAAGGAAGTATCGTAAGAGGGCGCCGTTCAGGTAAGCGATTAAGTTCAACTTACAGTTGGTTAATTTCTTGTGAAGATTAGATAAGTCACGCTTCTCGATAAGATAGACGCTCTGACCAGATCGCTGCTTGGATCCCTCCTGGCAACTTGAACCACACAGCAGCATTCGTCACGCAATCCCGAGCAGAAACACGGACCTGAAGTAGGCGGTTACATTTACAGTAGACAACATGTCCAAGCATTTTAACCTCAAACGGGTAACTCTAACATCCAAGAAGAATTGGTGGATGGGTGAGAATATTTCCCGATCGCCCATAGCTGCTAACGCTCACATCCCTCTGAAAGGATAGTTGAGCTTGATGATGAAGAGGAGCGCACAAGTGGACCACCTACTTCTTCATCTGCTGGGGACGACAGCTTGACGAAAGGCTCCGAGTATTACCACGATCGTGACCAAACACCCCGGCTGCTGCACCGTCAGTCGACACGGACATACGAGTCGACGCCACATGCATCCAACCCCATCTACACTCCTCCGACAAACCCCACTGCGATATTCTCGTTTCCTACCCCGACATCGTACTCAGCTCCACCCAATCCGACGCAAAGCCTCCCGCCGGTCGCGTCCGGCTCCGCCTCGGAGCTCTTCAAGTGTGTCGTGAAGAAGCCGAATGTGGTCCAGCTCGAGATCAACGGCGAGATGCAGTCGAACGCGAAGGACGTCACGACGCAGTTCCTCGCAGAGCTCCGCGTGTACACGACCGTCGCACGGCACCGCAACATCTGCGCGTTCCTCGGTGCGCTCGAGAACGTCGGGATGGTCCTCGAGTACCTCGACGGGCGCACGCTGTACGACGTCATCCGCGAGCAGCCAGAGGCACTCCCGCGCGCGATGAAGGTCGACTTCCACAACCAGCTGCTTGACGGGCTGACCCACCTCCACTCGTACGGGTTCAGCCACGGGGACTTGTCTCTGCTGAACATCCAAGTCATGCACGGCTCGGATACGATCAAGCTGTTCGACTTCGGCCGCTCGGTCTCTGCGGAGTCGGTATATGCGTCCCCTGATGATGATTTCGACGAGCCACCGTCGCCGCCTCCTCCCCCGACTCCATCCCGCATGTCCCGCTTCGCGACGCCTAAGACGTCTAACACCCCTCTCCCTCCTGCGTACGCCCCGCGGAAAACGGAGCGAATCTACCCAGGAACACGTCCCTTCTGTGCTCCGGAGATTCTGCGCGGCGAGTGTCAGGATGCTCGCCTCGCCGATGCATACAGCTTCGGCATGGTCCTCGTATGCTTGGACCGTTGCAATCTTGTGGATGTGAAGCCGTGGGACCAGCGGAAGGACAAGCTCCCCGATGGCTTCCTTGATGGACTGGAAGTGTTCGGTGATCGCTGCAGAGAATACCTCAGACGATTCGACCAAGGGAGGAGACGCCTACTCAAGGAAGACATGATGGATGCCGATGTCTTAATGGCCTAACTCGAATATCCAGCCTTCGAACCCCCGACTGCGTTACGATCTTACACGTCGCATACCTTCCGCTTTCCTTCTTACGAACGCTTGCGCCACATACCCCGAACCCACTCAGATACTCCCCACTCTGCCCTGTCTGTATTGTATGCGTAATTCTGTACCTTTACCCTCCAAGGACGTCATGTATGTACTCTACATCAGTTGACATGTTCATGCAAAACAATACTCCACAGGTCTACACATTGCAGGTAACACAAGAGGTAGAGCTTGAGACGGGAGGGTATCACGGGTTCGTTGTAGATAGTTGAAGTGCTCGCTCAGTCTCCTCCTTCGTGTGATCCCACACCAGCATCCGGATATTCGCTTCTTGCAAGGGTGACGTCCCGATGTCATCGCCCTTGCTGCCGCGCCGACATGCTCCTCGCTCGCTTTGGAACAGCCCGTACAACATATACTCCGCGCACTCCTCCGCAGACACTAACCAGGGATAGGCGAGGACCTCAAGCAGTGGGTTGAAGATCCGGATCGTCCAGGATGCCCTGGAGAGCAACTGAGTACGGACAACCCCGGGGTTGCTGTGAATAAATGCGATATCCGGGTGCTGCTCTGCGAATGACTAGGGATAGTACGTCCATCAGCACGGTACATCATGCAGGCCTCCTTGAGCGCACGAACCTGCATCGCCAAGTCAGTGTACGAAGAGGAGGCCACGGGAGGATTCCCGAGGAGGTAACTCTTCTTCAGGCCGAGGTTTTGCACATCGACCGAGGTTCCTATCCCGGCCGAGAGGATCGACATGACCTTCGCGTCCTCGCCTGCGTCCTTTGCTGTGCGGAGGAGCGGTAGCAAGTCGTAGATGAACTTCCATCGCGAGTAGTAATGCAACGCCAGGCGGCGGTCGATCCCCTCCGGAGTCTCATCCCGTCCTTTCCAGCTTGCGAAGCCAGGCGAGAGAACGAGGAAGTTGACCTTCGGAAGGCGGGCGAGAAGCGAAGACGTGGTTGCGTGCACGTTCCGTATGAGGTCCGCGTCACAGCGGACAAACTCGTGCTTCGCCTCTGCCACGGTGGGCTTGGGAAAAGACGCGATGATGGAGTCTGCGGCGGCCTGGTTGCGCCCGACGAGGATGATGTGCGCATTGCCTTTGGTGTAACGCGCGAAGGCTTGTGCGATGCCTTGGCCGATGCCGGACGTCCCGCCAACGAAAATGGCGACAGGGAAGTATGAGGGGGAGAACACCGCATTGGCGGCCCGTACGACGGAGAGAGGAGCCATAACTGTCTTGCCAGCGATATCAGCGTTGGAGTCGAGGGATATAAGTAGATGTATAGTACTTACCGTGTCAGCCTCCTGACATCCTTGACCTCGCCGGTGTCATGGCGTCAGCTCGGCATGGACGTACGGTGTCCCGTACGACCGATGATTCGTGTGCAACTGTCATAATCGAGGTGGGATCTGGTCTACCATGTGGACTCCAGAGTACTATATAATTTAGTGTCGGGCACTTGTTCTGAACTCGTCCCCGCAGTATACACAAAGTCAGATCCTGACTATCCATCCTCTACGTGATCGTGACCTACTCGTACTCAGGCGCGTTTTACATTTTGAAGGGTACTGCATCCTACACAAATCTATCCATCATGACGTGTTCTACCGACGTCTAGTACTAGGCGTTGACCACCTTCTGCATGACCTCAATCTCGTCCGGGGAGAGCTGCTGGGCGACTGCAGAGAAGTTGCCCGTATTCCGCGCCGCGCATTCCTTGAAGAAGGTTATCAAGTGTGTCTATCACCGCCCAGGTCAGCCTTCGAATACACATGGTACTGACAACGAAGAAAAGACATACCCGCATATCCATCGTCGACACGGGATCGTTCTTGAGATCCTCATCATCGTTGTCCTCGAGCGCGTCGTCGTTGTCGAACGCCATACCGCGGGGCCCGAGCATCTCTGACAGCATTGCGAACTCGTCCGCCTTGAAGCCTTGATGCAGCTGCTCTTCCTCGGTCCATTCATCATCCTGCGAGCATCATGACGGGTATCATCAGCAGATGAAGATTATGAGAGCGGGAGGTGCAGAGGATGAAGCGCACTCACCCCGTCGTCCGAAGCAACATCGGAGAAATCCTTGGCTGAGAAGCCCATAGAGGCCGCCTCGCCGCCTGTCTGGA
>WJSG01013064.1:0-16891 GCA_016618145.1 Sanghuangporus lonicericola | reverse complement strand
TCCGGCTTCAGTAGTTGCAGGTGTCTGTTCATTCTTGGCTTTAGTTGTCTTGGCTTTCTTCCTTGGTGGCATGATGATTGAAACTGGTTGAGGACGCCGTGGTGGTTCGGGACAAGGTATGAGCGCTAACGTCGACTCCGGTGCCCGGCGGCAAACTTGGCGATGGTAAGTGTTCCATATTGGGATAGTGAGCCCCGCACAGCATTAGCAAATCTCTGTAGATGAGCGAGTCGAGGTCGCGGCAACGATCTGACCACCGCAGCTGTGTTTCTGTTTGGCAGAATGAGCTATTCGCTCCCAAGATTCCACAAAAGTCAAAAGCATGAACTGCCCGCTCCGCGTCTCTCCTCGCGGAGCGTCCCCGTGTTTGAATGGATCGTGAACTTCAGTGCTTTCCAGCCAGTCAGCCAGAATACTACACATCACGGACACGTACCACAGTGAGTCTATCGAAGAGTTGGTACTGTTCGGGGTCTCGCTAGCTCACCCATGGCATCGTAACATATTACCCCGCATACTTGCATGTTGACATGTCCGTGAGCGGTGACAGTTCTCCGCGGAGGAGCCTCACCATGATCATGTCCACCTGCGGTCTCTCGGCGCCGCGATGTATCGTATACCCTACGATACTTACTCTCGTCATATCACTCAAACTGGGATCGTAGGGTCACTGGTTGAGATACGAGTAACTAGAGGCTGGCACTGCGAGCCTACTAGTAGGTCACTGGGCTTGATCATGTCTAGGACACTGACACGATCGGTCCTTGGCCAGACAACGATGGTGAAGAATGTTAGGATACCACTGAAGTTCACGTATTCTGAGAGCGAGGAACTACATGCTGGCTAGGGAGCCTAGCAGTTGGTTGCTATGACCATCAACACCTGAGACGATTCATTGGGTGTGAACTGATGGTTAACCTTGGTTATGCCAGACTGCTCCGGGACGGCGAAGCTCGTAACTACCGTCGTACCGGTCATCATAAACGAGACTACATTCCTCCGATATCTGTGCAGGTTGCTCCATCCATCGTGTTCTCTCACTGAGTGGACTTGTCGGCTTCCATCGAGGCCCTTTCACGTTCCGCGGGAGACGGAGGCATTCGGACGAAACGTTTAGCACTGCGGGGTAAGACGCCGAGGCAGCCAATAGGGGCGCGCAGAATTAGTCAGGGTGCAATCACGTGTGGTGAATAATGGGAGCAGAGGCGCCGGGCGAGGGCGGGGCAACGCGCAAGAGCTCGCAAGAACGTCGACTCCTCTCTCCATTCCTCCCCCTCCTCCTCGACTCTGCTCTACTTCGTCAGTACAGACATGTCTTTCGCAGCACTCAGAGCCTCTGCCCGCCGTGTGAACGTCGTGGCACCCTCCGCCCGCGTCTCGCGCGGTGCTCTGCGCAACCCCGCGTTCCGCAAGTACTCGACCGAGGCCCCTCAGGGCTCTGCTCCCAAGAGCAACAACAAGCTTCTCATCGGCGGTGTTGCTGCCGCGGCCATTGGTGGTGTCGCCTTCTGGGTGTACACGTCCAACTCCTCCTCCGCGAGAGAGGCCGGAACCGCGCTCAAGTCCGGAGCCCAGGCTGCCAAGGTCGCAACTAACTTCGTCCCGTCCAAGGAGGACTACCAGAAGGTGCGAAATCCCGCCTGTACGTGTCACCAGGCTTGACGTTGACGGTGGATTCGTATAGGTGTACAATCGCATTGCTGAGATCCTTGACGCCNACGGTGGATTCGTATAGGTGTACAATCGCATTGCTGAGATCCTTGACGCCGCTGCTGATAAGGGATACGACGGTACGCAACCCAGCCTGCGAGGCGCATATGTCAGTACTCATTCTTTGCCTCCCGCCAGACGGCTCCTATGGCCCAATACTCCTTCGCCTTGCATGGCACGCGTCTGGGACGTACGATAAGGAGACTAACACCGGTGGCAGGTGAGCTTTTCCAGCCCACGCCTCCTTTCTCGGCCCCGCTGACATCGGTCCTCGTTTCCTATCCGCCCCTGCGCGCGCATCTGTCTGCGTCCCATGTGCAAACGTGCAGCAACTACGCCACCATGCGCTTTGAGCCCGAGGCCAAGCACGGCGCAAACAACGGGCTCAACATCGCTCGCGACCTCCTCGAGCCCATCAAGCAGGAGTTCCCGTGGATCTCCTACGGTGATCTCTGGACCCTGGCTGGTGTAGCTGCCGTCCAGGAGCTCGGTGGTCCCAAGGTCGCCTGGCGTCCTGGCCGCATCGACGGAACCGCCGATCTGTGCCCGCCCGACGGCCGTCTCCCGGATGCTACTCAGGGTGCTGACCACGTCCGCAACGTATGTCTCCTCTCTGCTGTCGCATGAACCGCCCCGCACTGACTGATTCACGTCCCCATTGCAGATTTTCTACCGTATGGGGTACGTTATAGAGCAGCTTACTTCAGGGGCATCATCACTGACCGAAGACGTGTAGCTTCAACGACCAGGAGATCGTTGCACTCATCGGCGCGCACGCTCTTGGACGCTGCCACAGCGACCGCTCGGGCTTCGAGGGCCCCTGGACCTTCTCGCCCACGAGCGTGACCAACGAGTTCTACAAGCTCCTGCTCAACGAGAAGTGGGTCTGGAAGAAGTGGAACGGCCCCAAGCAGCTCGAGGACAAGAAGACGCACTCGCTCATGATGCTCCCCACGGACTACGTCCTCGTCCAGGACAAGTCGTTCAAGAAGTGGGTCAAGGCGTACGCGGATGACGAGGACCTCTGGTTCAAGGAGTACGTTCACTCACCTGTCACTGTCACTGTAGTGTGCGCGAGCTGACGCTTGTTGCTGCGCAGTTTCTCCGCCGCCCTCTCGCGCCTGTTCGAGCTTGGTGTTCCTTCGCAGCAGTTCGTCACTTCTGAGGCGTGGATCATGAAGAGCTCGGACGAGAAGGACGAGAACTGAGCTTGTGCGCTTCGTGGGAGACCCCTCACGCCATCACCAAAAGTCACCGGGTGAACCTAGACCTATAGAGGTAGAACATAGACGTCTGTCGGGATGGCGTCTACGGCAGAAGGAGGCGACGAGGTCGAGGACGGAGGTCAGGTAGGAGGCGAGGGCCGACAACGTTGGATATCGCAGCGGCAGGAACTTGAAGGGGGAGGGAAGGAAGGGGTGCTGTGCAAGGAAGGGCTTGGTTTATATACGTGGTCTGCTGTCCTGATCTATTCTCTGCTCGCTCGCTGCTGTTACATGTTAATCTGTCACCTAGCTCACATCTGCTACTAGTTAGTCACTACACTCTTCTTTACGCCCCCTTGTGACCAATGGCCGTGGCGGAAAGTCTCCACTGGGTCGGCTTCGTGGCTTCTGCGGGTCACACAGGTGTCTGCGACTGAATGGGGTGGGGTGGGAGGGTAGCAGTGCGGCTTGCGGCATCAGCAGGTGCTCTTTGGCGTGGGTCGGTTGTTGATGGTCGGCTGGCAGCTCGTCTGAACGATTCGAAGGGCGAGCTGGCAGATGCGGGAACATTTTAGCTCGTGCCCTTGGGACTGGAGACGCACGTACATTGTCGACAGGCCGTCTTGGAGGTTGCTTCCTCAGGGTGTCATGGATGCTGCTCGAGCTACCTGAGTAGTGTCAGTAACAGTCCAATAACTCCGGGGTCGTATTTGAGCAGATACCAATCTCTTCTACGCTACAGCAATCTGACGGTGGGTCACAAAGTATCAGCGAAGTTGCGGAAAGTAGTCACCACTTAGCCACCACTCCTTCATTCCTCTGATCTTCCTGCGTCCCTGGAAATTATCGCCATATATGTTGTGAGTACGACACAGCCGCCGTCTATGTTTGTTCCCGGCTCTGTCAAGACAGCGTTGGCAATGGGTGAAGAGCACCGGGAACCCCGTCCAGCGCTGCCCCTGGCATGACCCGCATCAGTGGCACGCCCAGCTCGAGGTACATCCAACATTCGTACAGCGCACGTTAAGCAATAAGCCGCGATCGAATAGATAGTCATCAAGGGCGAGGAAGAGCCATCGACTCAGCGAGTTAGGTCAGACTGGGCTTGACCGTTTACGAACCCTTCACGGTCTGTTCATATGGTGTACGGCCAACATTGTGCCGTTGATACCGCGTCCACAACATTACAGCCCAACCGATGGGTAGCGTTCTGCGCGTCCTTGTGCCGTCAGCCAGAGCTCGATGCGCGCAAGAGAACTGCCAATGGATGGACGAGTTCCAGGCAAAGATGGCAGAGATCGAGGAACTGCGAAAGATACTCAGAGAAAACGTGCTCTTGGTAGAGTGAGACGACCCTGTCACCTTCATGGCAGGTTATGCGAGTACTGGTGATAGTCAGGCTCGGTCATTGATTGGGAGCAGTACTTGTATTCTGCATTCTCCCGTGTGTCATGATACATCTGGACATCGCACGACATGCCGTCTCAGAGCTCCTCGCGCTTACCCTGCGGGTCGAGCTTGACGAGCTCGACGTCGAAGACAAGGACCGAGTTGGGAGGAATGACCTTGCCGAACCCACGGGACCCTGTAGTGCTGGAACCTGAGTTTGGATGATGGCAGACGAGGGAGGAAGGCACGGACCGTATGCCTTAGTGGGAGGGATGGTGAGGGTTCGCTTCTCGCCCTGACACATGCCCTGGAGGCCCTCCTCCCATCCGGTGATGACTTGCATTGCTCCGACTGATGACGCTTAGCATACGTAGCAAGTTGGCAGGCCGAGAGAGAACTCACGAGTCACGGGTAAGGGCTGTCCGCGATCCAAGCTAGAGCAAAGGACTTAAACCAGAGCAGGTATACTATGCGGAGTACCACGACGCTACCTCGAATCGAACTTGTTGCCGTTAGACCAGAGCTTCCCAGTCTAAGCAATAGCTTAGCACAGCAAAAGAGGTTATCTCATCGGCGTTCCAGACAGTACTCACGTAGTGGACCGAGAGTCTGTCACCCTTCTGCGCCGTCAGCTTGCAGTCATCCGGAACGTAAGTGCGGTCGATCTTCAGCTCCGTCGGAGCATCCTCAGCAACCACAGCGAGTGCGAGCAGAAGAACAGAGAGGCAGCTGAATATGCGCATGAAGAACATGGTCGTAAGTCAAGAAAGTGCGAATTGGAAAGCAGTACCAGTCCAGGCCGGGTGCAACGTATCACCACGACGCGTCGCGACACGACACGTTGCGCGCTCGCTTTAGCACCCGTGGGAGAGCACACGTGGGTAGTTGCCCCATTAGGTGCTTAGTCAGAACTGTACAGACCTCTTCCCATCGCCAACCTTAATTTTCCTCCCTTTTCCACCAACCGCCGCCGCCCCGCGTCCGACAGCAAGAACGATGGTATGTCGCTGTTCACCTCGATATATGGCTCTGGAGAGATGAGTGCTGTTCAGAGATGCTGATATGCTGCTGTTTGTATGTGTAGCCTTCCCAAAAGACTTTCCGCACGAAGCGCATCCTCGCCAAGGCGTCGCGCCAGAACCGGTGAGTGCTGGCACATTATCTGGAGGAGGGAGGAACAAGGGTATTGAGACCGCGTGGGCAGCCCCATCCCCCAGTGGTTCCGTCTCAAGTCGGACACCAAGATCCAGGTGCGTCGTGTTGAAGTTGCCCCCCCTGAACTTGCTGTTCTCACACGGAACGACGAACGCAGTACAACGCCAAGCGCCGTCACTGGAGGCGTACGAAGCTCAACATCTAAGCTGCCCACCCCGCGCCTCGCTCGCACTTGCTACAGCCATGCCGCTGTTGTAGTTGTATCGGGGGCTTAGATACGACCCGGGAGGGCGGTTGGACACCAAGCCGGACCTACCTACCACGCACGCACCATCGAGATATTCCATCCTCTCTCGCGCACACGCTCATATGTATCGCTCTGTTACTGGCCTATGGCATTCCCGCTAAAAGACCTGCATGCGCTATGCCTTTTTTTTCATCTCACACCGTGTCCCTCAGCTAGGTCGCTTCCACCCGGACTGATCTCCGGCCACAACTTCTCTGAAGTTTGCAAGACGATACACGTCGACGCTCGTCGAACGCGCCGTTCTTCCCCTCTGTGTCTATGCCAGTAGTATTTCAACTCGTTAGTAGGCAGATAAGCCAGGATAAATAAGCGTGCAATTTGGGCGCTCAGTGAAAGGTTTCCACGTGGGCTTGACTGTGACATGGCGGCAGCACGCGTCCTTGACTTCTCCTTCATCCTTGTACACGTATCCTCCAGCTCTCTCTCTGCTGGCTGGTTGTAATTTCCACTGGGGTTCACGCACTCGGGCCTCGACAACATGACACTAATGGCAATGCTATTCGCGCTGGTCTTCGTGACCGAGCTAATATCGTGGATAGGAAAGAGCGTCCTGCTAGAATTCGTGCGTCATCACCCTTGGCCCGTTCCGGAGTCTGCGCGACGATCTGACGACACGCAGGTCTACGCGTTGTATTTGCGGATATTCTACAGCGGGACCGTGGCGAGACAGCGCAAGCTCAAGTCTGAGATCTTGCTGAACAAGAAGGAGCTCCTGCAGACGAGCGCGCAGGACCAGTTTGCGAAGTGGGCGAAGCTGAGGAGGAGCGTGGACAAGGGGTTGGCGGATCTTGAGAAGCTCAGTGAGTACCAGACCCTGCATCGCAATCCCGAATATCCGTCATTGCGTCCCTAGCATGACAATGGGTCGGACACTCATTCTGAGCCCGGGAGTACCGCGCGGGCATGAGATGCTGCTCAAACAAAGAAGGCATCGGCCAGCATGTGGGCATCGTCAGAAAACGCACAGTGAACTCATCGTGACTGCAACTTTGTACCGCCTCACCGTCTCTGTAGCTACCTTTGCCTCACCACGCATCACCTTCCACACGTCTGCGACGTGGTCAACCTGCATGTTGCTGACTGACTCCTTGTTCAGACAGTGAGCTCTCAACGACCCGCTCATCATTCTCCCTCAAGTTCAACTCAGCCATGTGGATCATGACCACGGGCTTGCAGTTCGTCATCGGATGGTGGCACCGCAAGGCCGCCGTCTTCTTCCTTCCTCCAGGATGGTTCGGGCCACTCACCTGGTGGCTCGCGTTCCCGTTCGCGCCTGCGGGGTCCGTGAGCTGTGGGATGTGGCAGATGGCGTGCAAGCGCGTAATCAAGACTGGGGAGCGTGTAGTGAAGGAGCTGATGGTCCCGAGTCCAAGCCAAGGTGAGTGCTACGCCGTCCCAAATCCCGTCTCGTCCACGACGTTGGCACCGCGATCTCCGAGGAACCCGTTGCGGTCGTTTTGCCTCCGCGCGCTCCGTACCAATGGTGTCCGTGTCCTCCGTTGGCGAGATGCGGGGTAGGATGGCGCGCCGGATCCAGATCGGCCACGTTCGTCGGACGACGGACGGGCATCCCCGACGGGACCATTGTAGAAAGAGCTGAGGCTGATTACTGTTTTGTTTGCGTTGCGGGGAACAGCGGGACCCGTTCCGTCGGAAGAGGCGAGGAAGGAGGACGCCGGGAAGAAGAGCGAGTGAGCTCTCGGGCTATTCTGGGCTATGTACGACGCTGTATGTACACCTTATCGACTTATCATTGCGACCGCGACTGCAGCTTGAAGCTTGTAGCTTTTGCTTGGACAGGCTGAGCAAAGAGGATTCACGAGCACCGGGAGCGTGGACCCGAGAGGAGTGCGAAGACGTCGCAAAGAGTTTAGAGTGAACACAAGACGGAGTTCCGGGCTTCGGGATGATCGGCGGGGGAGGGGTTCCGGGGTCCCATGCCCAGTCAGGCAAGCACGTGAAAGGGAGATGACGTCCACGGGCATGTCGCTCTCTGCGGTGTCGCGGAGAGCCGCAAGACTACTTATACGCCATGGCCTGCGTTCCGTCCCAGCACACTCCTTTTCCCTGCATTCCATCTCGCACGCATCCCACACAATCACCATGGTCGACGGCGTAAAGATCCACTCCTCCCAGGCCAAGGACGCCCAGGCGCAGATCCTCACCGAGGACGCCCTCAAGTTTATCGCAGCCCTCCACAGGACGTTCGAGTCGACCCGCCAGAGCCTGCTCGTCGCTCGCGAGGCTGCTCAGCAACGTCTCGATGCCGGCCAGCCCCTCGACTTCCCAGCTGAGACCGCGCACATCCGCGCGGACCCCTCTTGGATCTGCGCGCCTCCTGCACCTGGACTGGAGGACAGGCGTGTCGAGATCACTGGCCCTACTGACCGGAAGATGGTCATCAACGCGCTCAACAGCGGCGCGAAGACATTCATGGCGGACTTCGAAGGTACGTGCATTGTGTGCTCAGAGACCGAGAGTAAAGACTGATTGGTCCCAAGACGCGAACTCGCCTACATTCTCGAACATGCTTCAGGGGCAGGTCAACCTCCGCGACGCCATTCGCCGCCAGATCGACTTCGAGTCTAACGGGAAGGCGTACAAGCTCGTTGAGAAGCCCGCGGTCTTGATTGTTCGGTGAGTAGGCTTCGCGCATATATGCACTACCTCCACTCACAACATGTGCCACAGTCCGCGTGGGTGGCATCTCGACGAGCCCCGTGTAACCGTCGACAACGCACCAGTCTCCGGCTCGCTGTTTGACTTCGCCCTCTACTTCTTCCACAACGCACAGGAGCTCGTGAAGCGCGGTCTCGGACCGTACTTCTACTTGCCCAAGATGGAGCACTACCTCGAGGCCCGCCTCTGGAACGACGTCTTCAACTTCTCCCAGTCGTATATCGGCATGCCACACGGAACCATCCGTGGAACGGTGCTCATCGAGACCCTTCCTGCCGCATTCCAGATGGAGGAGATCCTCTTCGAGCTCCGTACGCACTCGTCAGGCTTGAACTGCGGTCGGTGAGTACGAACATGAGACGAGCATAAGGATGGCAGACTGACTCGTCATGCCATACTTGCAGCTGGGATTACATCTTCAGCTTCATCAAGCGGCGCCGTGCCGACCGCAGTGCAGTCCTTCCCGATCGTAAGGACGTGACGATGGAGGTTGGCTTCATGGATGCCTACGTCCGGCTGTTGATCCAGACTTGCCACAAGTAAGCATATACGTTCTCTCGAGATTCAGTTAGATCCAGTGCTGACACATGGGGTTAGGCGACGTGTGGCGGCGATGGGCGGCATGTCCGCGCAGATCCCAATCAAGAACGACCCCAAGGCAAACGAGGCCGCTATGGCCAAAGTCCGCGCAGACAAGCTCCGCGAGGTGACCAACGGCCACGACGGTACCTGGATCGCGCACCCGCTCATCAACCAGATCGCTATGGAGATCTTCAACAAGCATATGGTTGGCCCCAACCAGGTCAGTTTGCTGGAACCGCAAAACGCACGCCTCGTTACTGACCTTCCACGCATTGCAGTACCACATCCGTCGCGAGGATGTTAAGGTTACCGCTGCGGACCTCCTTAACACGAAGGTGCCCGGACAGATCACCTCCGAAGGTGTGCGTTCGAGCGTGGCGACATCGCTTGCGTACAGCGCAGCGTGGCTCGGCGGAAATGGTTGCATCCCGCTCAACTGGCTCATGGAGGACGCCGCCACCGCTGAGATCACCCGCGTGCAGCTCTGGCAGTACGTGAAGTACGGCTTGCGGACTGCAGACACCAGCGAAGTGATCTCCGCCGAGTTGATCGACCGTCTGGTCGACGAGATCGCGCCGACGCTGAAGAGCGCGACAATCACGCAGGAGAACCTCGATATCGTCAGCAAGTACTTGAAGGCGCAGGTGCGGAAGGAGTGGCCCAGCGAGTTCTTGACGAGCGATCTCATGGGTTACCTGGCGGTGCGGGATGGGTGCCCGGCGTCGTGGCAGCGGAGCGTGTTGTGATTTGGGCACTTCACGAGACTCGTATCTTCTCATTCCCTTCTGTCGTGTACTCATACTCGAGGTCCGGACTACATTGTACTTTATCAACATCATGATCTACAACAACCCGATTCGTTGTCTGTTTCTGCGTAATCGGGACAGGCCATTGATCTTTGAATACTCGAGTCGAGGAACACTTGTGCAGTCGAGGAATACTACAATTACATTGCGGAGCGCGTTCACATGCAGTCGTTTAGGCACGAGCCAAGTATCCGTGGTACTTCATTCGCCGATGAGCCCGTCGCGCCCCTTCGTCTCCCTATAGGCCCTCTCGAGCCTGTCCATCGCGTCGTCCGGCGCGACAGCGAACTTGAACTCGGCCGCCCAACCCTTCAGCTCGGCTCTCGTCACCGCTCTCCCACCCCGTTGGGCGACAAGCTTATCGAGGTACGCGACAGCGTCGTCTATGTCGTATCCACGACGCGCGTCGGGCGACGAGACACGGAGGAGCTTCGCACCGAGGGCGTAGCGCCACGGGGCGGCATAGACAGTAAGACCGGCGGCGGCGAATATGACTTCGCCCTGCGCGACGGCTTCGTCGTAGAGTTGCTGAATGGAGCCTTCCTACATGCGAACGGTGTGTCAGCACGACAACCTCGATGTGCAAGGCGGCAGGAAGAACGAACCTGGATGAAGAGGGCGGTATGGTTGTTCAACCAGTTCGGCGCGAGGTTCAGCGCCTTACGCGCTTTGTCGGCTGCGATGATGACCTGCGTGACGTCTTCGTTCTTCGTCTTCGTGCGATAGAAGAAGTCGACGTCGTGGGTGGTGTGACGAGATTTCAGGTAGAGGGTGTTCACCGCTCCACCGACAGCGACGATAGAGATGGCGGAGCCTTGGGCGTGCAGGACGGACGCGACGTGTTGGAGAGCGCTCTCGATCTGTTCAGCAGTGAGGAGGTCGTCGGCTGTACCGGGTCGCAAGACGAGGTCGCGGAGAGACGCATCGTCGTTCGCAGAGAGACAATTGCCCATGATGTCGGGGTTGAGACGCGTCGTCGAAAAAAAGGAGAGCAAGGAGCGCAGGCGTTATATAGGCCATCCTGGCTACCACGCGAGCGCGGGTTCTGCTCGGGACGATGCTGGGATGGGTGGAGTTGGTGAACGGCGAAAGTGTAGGACGGTCATCCAGATTCTGATATTACGTCCCATGTCACATCGCAATGACAAGAGCGCTTGAGCTGCGAGACCGCCTTAGCTTAGTACGCAGCGGCGAGCATGAATGACGCGGCAGCGCCACAATTAGGCTGCATTCGTGACTTCAACGCAAGAAATTGAAGCGCGACCGAAGAGTACAGATAGAAGCTACCGGCCCTGACATGTCGCCGGCCCCCAGCTAAGACGACAGTTCGGAAGATGAGACACGAGAATCCCGTAAATCGGCCTCGGATGCTTACCTTGTTTAGATGAAGTGGATGTGTCGCCTCTCAGCGATGATGTTCATCCGCTTCATCCTCTTGCAGATGTTCTCGTCATCGTCCTCCTTGAACAGGGTGCCCTTGCGGCTTGGCAGGTAAACCTTGTCTTCCAGCGGCTTGACACGCCGGGCCCAGTCCGGCGGCTTCTCGAACACCTTCGGACGCGCCTGTTGCTCGTCGAAGTCCTGTATGATAGCAGGCGCGTCCCTCGGCAAGCCATATGCGATGCGACGGTTGAATGAGTCGCACAAAAGCTCCGTGAGGGCGGCGAGAATCGCGTAGCGCACGGGGTCACCGTGATCCGCCGGGTCGGGTATCGAGGAGATGGACCAGTCGGGATGAGCGGTGCAGAAGTACTCGAGCTCGTTCCGGAACTCGATGTTCCAGTCGAGTACGAAGAGTTCGTATATACGGTAGAATGAAGCTGAAGCCGTGTCCACAGGGGTTGATCCAAACAGACGGGAGAGAAGGGAAGGAGGAGCGCGAGAGTGTCTGAATGATTGGGGATGACGATTGATGTATCGCATGCGAGCTGGTTCAGGGTTGGCAAGCAGGTCGAACGGTGACGGTGGAAGAGGCTCAGGAGTGGTGTAGACCCAGTGTTGTACCGCAAAAGTGCGAAGAGGCATGATGGTAGGTACAGCGAAAGCGACGCAGGCGCGCGGTGGGCAGAACCTATATACAGGACCCCGGCAAAAGCGCCCAGAGGTCATATTTAAGTCAGAACTTCCGGCGCTTGTACATATTCCAGCTGAGTCTCGGTGCTTCGACTTGGATTGACCTTGCCCTCGCCTGGGAGATACGTATTGCCCCCCAACTCGAACAGTGGGGTGAGAAGGAGCCTGCGTGGTCACCTCCCTGACTTCAGTCTCCAAACGACTCTGTGACTTAATGGCTGGCCTAGAAAGCATCCTCAATCGCCGACAATCAACAAAATGGGAACGCTTCGCTTCGGCACCCCACCTCTTCCTCGCGCGCTGGGCCTACAATCGAGCTCACGATGCCCCCTCTTTCCATCTCAAGTCTGACCTCATCCGGGTAGTTTGCATTTCCGACACCCACAACACGCACTGCTCTCAGCCGCCTCTCCCGGACGGTGACATACTCATACACGCTGGGGATCTTACTCAGTCCGGCACCGTTGAGGAGCTCGACGATGTCCTCGCCTGGCTCGTCGCACAGCCACATCCGTACAAGCTCCTCGTGGCAGGAAACCATGATGTCGCCTTCACCTCGCCAGGCGTTCGCAGGCGCTGCCCACAGGGCCTCACGTACCTCGAGAACTCGTCTACGGAGCTCTCCATACGCGGGCGCACGCTGCACGTGTACGGCAGTCCGTACACCCCCAAGCAAGGCTCATGGCCATTCCAGTACCATCGCACCCGCCCAGCATCGTTTTCACCTTCGTCTCAAACGCAGGCGAACGAGATATGGTCATGCATCCCCACCGTTACGGATATTCTCATCACGCACGGACCACCCTTCGCACACCTCGATGTCGACAGGTTCGGCTGCTACGCCCTCCTCCATGCGCTGTGGCGCGTCCGACCGCGTCTGCACGTCTTCGGACATATCCACGGAGGCCGGGGCCTCGAACAAGTGCATTGGGATGCAGCGCAGAAGGTGTACGAGGACATTTGCGCCGGTCAGGCGAGGTGGTGCGGGGTGGTGCTGTTGCTGTGGTATAGGCTGCTGACATGGATTTGGAGGACCCCTTGTCCCCGTGATACTACCGTCTTGGTCAATGCTGCGGCCGTCGGAGGACAGGGAATCAGAGACGACGAGATAAAGGGCGCAATCGTCGTACAGATCTAACAACAGCGCTTAAACATGCGCCTTCTATGATTAATATTGTCGTTCCAAGCATACAAGATCCTTATATATGTCATGTAGAGTACATACTTCAAAGTTATAAGATGATTAGAGCGTATTTGAGGGATATTTTTTGCAAAGGGACGCCCGGAATCATGGACGATGATGGGTCCAGAACGGGCGAATCGCTCAAATGTCCAAGATCCCTCAAATACACTCTATTCAGGCTGTTTAAGTTCGGGTGGGCAGATAGCTTAAGTTAAGTTTGGTTAAGTATTCTCGATTAGATAGGCGCTGTTGTATAGATCAGAGCGTCAAGTTTGCCACTCACAACAGCTGTCACTAGTACTAGCTGGCATAGGTGGTCACATAAACATCAGACGGCATGTCGAAGCATTATAATCTCAAGCGGGTAACATTGACATCCAAGAAGAACTGGTGGATGGGTGAGAATATTTCCCATCGCCCAGAGCTGCTAACGCTCACATGCCTGTACAGTTGAACTTGACGATGAAGAGGAGCACACAAGTGGAATACCTCCTTCTTCATCGTCTGGAGACGAAAACTTGACGAAAGGCTCCGAGTATTACCATGATCGCGACCAGACACCCCGGCTGCTGCACCGTCAGTCCACACGGACATACGAGTCGACCCCACACGCATCCAACCCGATCTACACCCCTCCCACCAACCCAACTGCGATATTTTCGTTCCCTACCCCGACGTCATACTCAGCTCCTCCCAATCCGACGCAGAACCTCCCGCCCGTTGCGTCCGGCTCCGCCTCGGAGCTCTTCAAGTGCGTCGTGAAGAAGCCGAATGTCGTCCAGCTCGAGATCAATGGCGAGATGCAGTCGAACGCAAAGGACGTCACGACGCAGTTTCTCGCAGAGCTCCGCGTGTACACGACCGTCGCACGGCACCGCAACATCTGCGCGTTCCTCGGTGCGCTCGAGAACGTCGGGATGGTCCTCGAGTACCTCGACGGGCGCACGCTGTACGACGTCATCCGCGAGCAGCCAGAGGCGCTCCCGCGTGCGATGAAGGTCGACTTTCACAACCAGCTGCTCGACGGGCTGACCCACCTCCACTCGTACGGGTTCAGCCACGGGGACTTGTCTCTGCTGAACATTCAAGTCATGCACGGCTCGGATACGATCAAGCTGTTCGACTTCGGCCGCTCGGTCTCTGCGGATTCGGTGTATGCGTCCCCGGATGACGATTTCGACGAGCCACCGTCGCCGCCTCCTCCCCCCACTCCATCCCGCATGTCCCGCTTCGCGACGCCTAAGACGCCTAACACCCCTCTCCCTCCTGCGTACGCCCCGCGGAAAACGGAGCGAATCTACCCAGGAACGCGTCCCTTCTGTGCTCCGGAGATTCTGCGCGGCGAGTGTCAGGATGCTCGCCTCGCCGATGCATATAGCTTTGGCATCGTCCTCGTATGCTTGGACCGTTGCAATCTTGTGGATGTGAAGCCGTGGGACCAGCGGAAGGACAAGCTCCCTGATGGCTTCCTTGATGGACTGGAAGTGTTCGGTGATCGCTGCAGAGAATACCTCAGACGATGTGACCAAGGGAGGAGACGCCTACTCAAGGAGGACATGATGGATGCCGATGTCTTCATGGCCTAACTCGAATATCCAGCCTTCGACACCCCCGACTGTGTTACGATCTTACATGTCGCATACCTTCCGCTTTCCTTCTTACGAACGCTTGCGCCACATACCCCGAACCCACTCATATACTCCCCACTCTGCCCTGTCCGTATTGTATGCGTAATTCTGTACCTTTGCCCTCCAAGGACGTCATGTATGTACTCTACATTAGTTGACATGTTCATGCAAAACATTCCTTCACAGGTCTACATATTGCAGGTAACACAAGAGGTAGAGCTTGAGACGGGAGGGTATCACGGGTTCGTCGTAGATATCTGAAGTGCTCGCTCAGTCTCCTCCTTCGTGTGATCCCACACCAGCCTCCGGATATCCGCTTCTTGCAAGGGTGGCGTCCCGATATCATCGCCCTTGCTGCCGCGCCGACATGCTCCTCGCTCGCTTTGGAACAGCCCGTACAGCATATACTCCGCGCACTCCTCCGCAGACACTAACCAGGGATAGGCGAGGACCTCAAGCAGCGGGGTTGAAGATCCGGATTGTCCAGGATGCCCTGGAGAGCAACTGAGTACGGACAACGCCGGGGTTGCTGTGGATAAACGCGATATCCGGGTGCTGCTCTGCGAATGACTGGGAACGTACGTCCATCAGCACGCTGCATCATGCAGGCCTCCTTCAGCGCACGTACCTGCATCGCCAAGTCAGTGTACGACGAGGAGGCCACGGGAGAATTCCCGAGCAGGTAGCTCTTCTTCAACCCGAGGTTTTGCACATCGATCGAGGTTCCTATCCCGGCCGAGAGGATCGACAATACCTTCGCGTCCTCGCCTGCGTCCTTTGCTGTGCGGAGGAGCGGTAGCAAGTCGTAGATGAACTTCCATCGCGAGTAGTAGTGCAACGCCAGGCGGCGGTCGATCCCCTCCGGAGTCTCATCCCGTCCTTTCCAGCTTGCGAAGCCAGGCGAGAGAACAAGGAAGTTGACCTTCGGAAGGCGCGCGCGAAGCGAAGACGTGGTTGCGTGCACGTTCCGTATGAGGTCCGCGTCACAGCGGACGAACTCGTGCTTCGCCTCTGCCACGGTGGGCTTGGGGAAAGACGCGATGATGGAGTCTGCGGCGGCCTGGTTGCGCCCGACGAGGATGATGTGCGCGTTGCCTTTGGTGTAACGCGCGAAGGCTTGCGCGATGCCTTGGCCGATGCCCGATGTCCCGCCAACGAAGATGGCGACAGGGAAGTATGAGGGAGAGAACGCCGCATTTGCGGCCCGTACGACGGAGAGAGGGGCCATAGCCGTATCAGCGTCGGAGTCGAGGGATATAAGTACAAGTAGACGTACTAACCGTGTCAGCCTCCTGACATCCTCGACCTCGCCTATGCCAACGCGTCAGCTCGGCATGGACGTACGGTGTCCCGTACGACCGAGAAGTGCAACGGCCGCCATGAAGCTTGAGGCTTGAACTGACAACAACGTATGTTAGGTCCGATGTGGTCTGCGAGGACCCAAATGCAAATGAAATCCAGAGATTTGAGAAGCAGTATGATACCGGGCCCTTGCTCAGGCCGGCCCTCTCGTTCTCGCGTAGTGTAGAGTACTCAGTACTCAGTGCTCAAATTCCGGTGCTTTCAGATCCTGAATGTTCCATGCTCTACGTGGTCGTTTACATCCTACTTCATTTATCAATGATACTGCATCCTACAAATATCTATCCGGCATGGCGTGTTCCGCCAACGTCTACTAGGCGTTGACGACCTTCTGCATGACCTCAATCTCGTCCGGGGAGAGCTGCTGGGCAAGCGCAGAGAAGTTGCCCGTATTCCGTGCCGCGCACTCCTTGAAGAAGGTTATCAAGTGCGTCTATCACCGCCCAGATCAGCCTTCATGGAACCGACACCGGAAGGAAAGACATACCCGCATATCCATCGTCGACACGGGATCGTTCTTGAGATCCTCGTCATCGTTGTCCTCGAGCGCGTCGTCGTTGTCGAACGCCATACCGCGGGGCCCGAGCATCTCTGACAGCATTGCGAACTCGTCCGCCTTGAAGCCTTGGTGCAGCTGCTCTTCCTCGGTCCATTCATCATCCTGCGAGCATCATGACGGGTATCATCAGCAGATGAAGATTATGAGAGCGGGAGATGCAGAGGATGAAGCGCACTCACCCCGTCGTCCGAAGCAACATCGGAGAAATCCTTGGCTGAGAAGCCCATAGAGGCCGCCTCGCCGCCTGTCTGGA
>WJSG01013033.1:0-11638 GCA_016618145.1 Sanghuangporus lonicericola | reverse complement strand
CTCCCCCACGCACACGCACCGCCGCAAGCCGCGCCCCGCGCCCATACCCATACCCAGCTCTGCGGCAGCGTCAGCGTACGGCCCCGCGATGTCCATGTCCATGTCCGCTGGCGCCCCGGCGAGCCCGGAGCGCGAGCGCGAGCGGAGGAGCAGACACCGGTACGGGGACCGGGACGACGCGCAGCGCAGCCGGAGCCGGGAGCGCAGGGAGCGCGAGCGTGCGGAGCGGTTGGCAAGGTATAGGCCTCTTGCGGGCTTTGGGGTGGATGATGCGGGGTGTTTGGGTGGGTTCTAGGCGGGTGGGTGGTGGTGGTGTGGCGGGAGGTGTGTCGGGTGGCGGGTGCGGTGTGGTGGCGGGAGGTGGTGCGTAGCTGGACCAGGAGAGACCAGGAGAAGACGAGCGAGGAGCCAGGAGAGCCAGGAGAGCCAGGACCCGAGAGCCGAAGCAAACCGCGGTCTGTTCGTGATCCGCGTTGTACCACAACCCCAACCGCCCCCGTATTCTATCATCATCGACATCGTTACGACCAACGACCATACCTCTATTCCGCGTTCCGCATTGCGCGTTTTGTTCACTAGCATCTATCCGTTCGTTGCGTGTTTTTATTGCGTGCGCTTTTTTATTGCATGCGCTTTTTTTCTTCCGTGCTGCATCACGTTTGCATCTCAAGCTTGGAGTGGCGATGGATTGTGCTTCGTCCTTGAGATTCATGTCATCATCCGTCTCTCTCTCCCATGTCCCGTCTCCCGTCTCTTCATCCTCTCGCCTCGCTGGCGCAATTGACGCTTGGCTGAGCATACCCCCGCATCTGTACCTCTCCTCTACCTCCTCTACCTCCTCTCTTCGACTCTCGGTGACAGCGACGGTGACGGTGACGACTCCAGTGCTCTCTCCTCGGACTGCCCTCTTCTGTACCTCACACCACTCTCTCCGTAACTCGTAACCCTCACATCCTCACATCTCCGTAACCCTCACAAGCCTACGTCCCCACATCCTCACATCCCTCCCGCCTCCCCCGCCCGGCTTGACACCACGCGACCAGCGCGTGCCCTGTTGTTGTTCCATACCGTTGTTCCATACCGTTGTTACTGTTACCTGTTACTTGTTACTTACTGCTGTTGTTCTTTGTGAGCTCTGCCCGCCTGCGGGGACACGACGCTCCACTGCAATATACTTATTCGAATCTCTTGCGTTATCCTGCGTTCCGCGTTCTCTTGCGTTCTCTTGCGTTCCGCGTTCTCCTGCGTGCTGCGTTCTCTCGCGTTTTGCGTTCTCATGCGTTTTGCGTTCTGCGATCTCTTGCGTTCTCCTGCGTTCTCCGTTTGGTCTGCTTCGCTTGCAGTTGGCTTTGCGCGTGTCTCGGGTACGTGTGCGTGTACGCGATGAACGTGGTGACCGGTGCCGGTGAGGTCCTGCCATTACTTATCCATTCCGACAGTAACATTGCATCAGAATCCGACTCTGACACGACGCATGCTTACACTGATAGTAATATCACTGATACATACAGCCAACCTCAGCCTGGTGACGAACGTGCAAACAAAGATGCATGCTGCCATGATGTACCGACTCGCGTCTGGCGACGCCGACGTCAGCGCGACACCCCCGATTCCCGACGCGAGCAAGAGGCGAGTGATTCGGGTACGGGTACGGCCCAAACATAGCGACGCGCGAGCGATTGGCGGTAACGGGGACGGCGGTGAGTCGCGCGCCCCTGCCCGTCCCCCGTCCTCGCGCGGGGGCCTGGGCAACCGCGTACTTACAATAAGTTGCATTACTCCGGCCAGGCTGCAGGAGGCCTGAGGCTTGATCGCGACCTAGTAACTGGTTACTGTCGTACTAGGTCGTACTAGTAGGGGTTGATTGCTACAGGCCCCAGGGGACGCTCGGCCGCCTCCCCTCCTGCCTCCTGGCCCCTGGGACGAGTACTGTCACTGTCAGTATCAGGTAAGTACTGTCTGCCACAGCGCGACACGCGCCGCCACCAGTAGCCACCAGTACTATAGCTAGTGTCCATGGCCTGTGGACGAATCGCATCACTCCTCTGTATGCTCGTACAGACGATCGCATGGAAATGTCTACATGACGTCGACAGTCGTGCGCGTGTGGACGAGCTATGTGCAGAATGGAGCGCGAATCGCGCATCGCGAGGATCCTGCGATCCCTCAGCCTGTCCATTGAGTTACGAGCGTGCGCGGGGACGGGCGGGGAAACCTAGGCGGTACATACATACGTTCGCCGCGTCCGTGCGCGCATGTCCTCTTCCTGCCCCACTGGCAGCTGTCCATATTCCTTGAACCTTCGAGACTCAGTACTCAGATTCGAACCTCAGTGTCAGACCACCACCACTAGCTGCAAATTCCAGTCAAGGTCCGGAAGATTATCCTCGGAGCCACAGTCCCACTGCAAACGTTGACAGATGTCAGTGTCACCAATTCGCGAGTCGCATGCGCATGCGCAAATCTTCCTCCTCCCCCGGATCTGGGCGTCCCGCGAACATGGCATCGGACGACTGAGTCTGGGAGCCCAGAGGAGCGGTACTGACAGTGACGTCGTCCGGGGTCGGGGGCTGGTTAAGTTACAGTATTCCCGGCCGCGGGGAGGGTGCCTGCCGTGTGGCGGATCCATCGATGTACATACATAGGCTGTAGGAAATTTGCTGGCGTGTTATACTAATAGCGTCTCGAGGGCTCTCGGGCGGGACAAGGAAGCTTGTGAGCCCGGTGTCTATGTACATACTGACATACCGTACGGCATTCAGTTCAGACCTTTTCAATAATACGTAGGCGGGGACTCCGCGAGGCTGCGGTGTGGAGGGCGGAAGTTGGAACGATTTCTGCACGTGGAATGCAGCGTGCATGGTGATGAGCCTGTGATTGGTGAGGAACCAGGGAGGAAGCAGGATTTGGGGTGTCCCGGAGCGCATGCGCAGGTCCACAATTAACCACGCGGGGGGCTAAATATTCAAGCTCAAGTTTGCATCGATGAATGTTTGGACGCGTGTATGTACGTCAGGGCCCGAGAGGCTTACCGGGTCATTTGGCCAATTGAGCTCCCTGATTTGCCGAGTGACGCTTGGAACACTTACCTTGGACTGCAGGCAGTATTCAATCTGTCATACGCGAGGTGGAGACAGGCATGGAGAGTCTCGGTGGATGCACGAACTTGACCAGTGCCAGATTCGACTTCGTAGGTCGTGCTAGCCACGTGGGTTGCTCCGAAGCGCAGAAGTTCGAACATATGGCGCTTGCAAGCCTCTGCCTCTCTCGTCCACCACGAAATGCACAGAACATGACGGTACCATCCTCGCAGCCGCGCCTCTTGCAAGAAGGCACGATAGAACAGTTCCAGGATGAACATGGACGCTCGTAACGCGGCGCGTGGCAGTTGCCCGTGCCATGGTCACGGTGCGGCTCTCTAAAGCTTATATGTACCGCGCTCTTCCGCTGGTCTTGCTTCTCTGGACGCTGAAAGTATAGTACAGACTTCCCTGGGCGTGTTGTACCCAGTATCGACTATCATCAGGGATCAGTACATATGTCTGAGCTGTCCCTCAAGACACACTCTCCCCGTCCCGACGCTCGCGGGGAAGTTCAACCCCGGAACATCTCGATGCATGCAATCGCACCCACAGACGTTACCGTCAACGGCAACGTCAGGACACCAGCTCTACACCAAGGCATCTCGCACCTTCCAGACAGCGATGGTGCGAGAAGACCCCAGCTCGCCGGTTCAATCAGCTTCCCTTAGAGCGTATCTAACGCTTCCCGTCGGACATCCCGAGTCCTCCCGATACGTCGCTGCAGGCCGCCAATGTGACTGTGTCTCAGGCTGACAGTACTCTGCTTCGGTTCCCTGGCTGCGGCGTTCTCGTGGACACGCATCAGGCTACTGCGTCCGGGATTCTCTGGTTATCTCGTTAGGTCCCAAGCAACCACCGGAGCTTGCGATGATCGACAGGACGTTGGCCGCCTTTTACGTCCGCAGTGTCGTCGGCGCGATATGTGCTTCAGGGCACCACCGGCACGTAGGGGTCTCGTGGTGAGTGTGCTCTGGGATCGATTAGTTGCAGGTCTGCGAACAGCACCGTGTCCTCCGCATATTGTCCACTTCACCGCGCCCCGCCCCCGCTCCAGCTTTGCGTTGAAGCATCGAACCTCAGTCCAAAGCCACGGACGAGTCTTCATGTCGACTTGCGTCAATCCGGCACGCGCGTTTCACATAGAGCGTGGTCACGGTCTTCCGTATCGCATGGTTCGCATTGGCGTTTCCTTGTGGAGATTGACCAGCGAGTGCACGCAACGGTGCATATGCACATATGGTCAACCAGCCCCACCCTCACCTGCGTCCCTATCGTCCGGTCCAAGTACAACTCCTGCGGTCGGGTCATGTCTATCAAGTTCCTCCCTTTAGACACCCACGAGCTATTCATGCGACGCGCGAGATCGCATCTGTTTTCGCTCGTACAAGCCGTACGCCAGGCAGTTCCCGAGGTCAGCAGACCGTTCTCAGTCGGCCTTTCCATCCTAAGAGCCTGTAGCACTTGCGACTGATTGGCATATGCAGACATGTTCCCCGTTCTCGATCAGTCACGCACGCCGCTCTGCTCCCGACGTTGCAGCCTGAAATCCTCTCACCCTCGCCTCGATGACGTCCGTCCGCCGTCGTTCATGCCAATGTCAACTCAAACACGGGATCCCAGCGCTCGAAGAACACTAGTACATACGGAACCTCACCCCGGAGTCCGAACATTGACGTGGTGCGCGGCACTCGGCCCTCGGGAGTCGATAGCGCAACCAGAAGAACCAGGAGAAGCGCGATCGACAAACGAGAAGCCCNGAGTCGATAGCGCAACCAGAAGAACCAGGAGAAGCGCGATCGACAAACGAGAAGCCCGTACTGGAGAAGCAGTGGAGCTCCGGTGCTTCGTCTACTCGCCGCCACGCTACCAATCTCCCATACGCCCCGTGCGCGCGCGTGAGGGCCGACTCCCCGTTGCACAGTACTGGCGTCGCCGTCGCCTTTCCCGGATGTTTGGGCACTAGTCGTGCCAGTATCAAAGTTCAAACCAACCGTTCGATCGTTTCGCATGCGCGTTCCCGTTCCGCTGCGCAGCCCGTACAGGCCCCGGGCGGCGCACAATGCAAGGGGTGAGCATGTCGTTTAGTGTGCTCTATCAAGCTCGGCGCGCTGAGCAATGTTACACAGCGTGCACGCCAAGGAGCCCCTCGGGCACAGCTCCGGTTCAGCAGCAGCCATGTTACCTGCTCCGTCCATGTCGCTCTCACAGCAATGCACCCTCATCGGTCCACGTCCAAGTTGAAGCATGGCACCGGCTCGTAAGTGCTACGTACCCCCGCTCCACCGTCTCATCACCCCGATGTCCGATGACAACGAGCGAAGCACCCCATCCCGCCGGCATTCTCTGACAGTCGTCGTGCAATTCACTGTCGGCTGACCTGCCCGTACTCCGACTGCGAGATGCTCCCACAGTGCGGCTAGTACGATCACTTAACGCCGCCTTCGCAGGACGGCCGTGCGTCCAGATGTCTTCAAGGCCTCGTATTGCAGTCAGGTGCTGTTTGTGATGAAGGAGTCGTACCGTGAGCCGTGGCGTGCATTGCTGGCGTGTGCGGACGTGTGCGATCATGGATGCTACGCTCCGTCTTCACGCGGCATTATCGTGGCTGATGATGGTCTTTTCTGTCTCACATTTGGATGAGCCTCGCGCAGCGACCGTTGGGCGTATTGTCTTGTGCTTCGTGCAGATCGTTGAGGTTGTGGCCGTTCGTCATGCCGACGACGGAGCAGCTCGAGAGGCGTTGTGGCTGAGACTGGCGGTGGGCGCTCCGGCGTCCGGCACGCGTCCCGAGCGTCCGAAGGGATGTTGTTCTCAACCTTCATCTCGTTCGAGCAGCTCGAGCCTTCTCTGACGGTCGGTGTGTTCATAGACTCGACGTTTCTCGTAACTGTACCAGTCCCGTGCTCTCAGCAGCGAAGACGCCGACTCCGACACGGTCGCGTGCTGACCGGCGACTTCAAGCTCCTCCCTCTATGCCACGATCCTCCGCAGCAAGACCGGTCCAGCTGCGACTTTGCGTTCAAACACTGAACAGGTCGTGGTGGTACGTGTCAAGTGTCAAGCTTCCTCGTCCGCGCTCCGATCTCCTCAATTCAGAGTGCGGCTCAGCGGCCGCAACCCCGCGCTCCGCCTCCAGGGCAGGGGACTTGATCGAGGCCGAGCTCTATGTCGTCGCAACGTAGCTTTGTTGGAAGGTTCAGTCTAGTGTGGCGGTCAGTTGCCCGCTGTCGCCGCGCAACGGCATACTGAAACTCATGATCACTCTAGTCACCTACAGCTGCAGCGTGGACATACCCAGGTCGGCAGCTCGGGCCATGTCGACTCTCGAGCTCCACTGCTGCGACACGTTCTCCCGCGGCCGTGAGCGCGACGTCTGGTCTTGAGCCATAACAAGCAAGAGCGCCCAGGAAGGTGTGTCTTCTAGCCTTGGGGTCACCTGCTTTCCTTCACGCGCGTTCCTCACGATACTCACGCTACCGCAATAGACTCGCCCATGTTCCTCACCCCCGCATCAATACGCAGTCAGATGCCGCACAGATCGCTGCACAGTGCAACGTCAACTCAATACACCGCCTATCAGTGGAGCGCATACATACACATCTCGAAACGATCTCCAGCCTGCTCGACTTCAAATGGTTCGGACGAGATACCAAGACCCCTCATCGTGCTTCCGTGCGGACCGAGTCGCCTGTCTCTCCCGATTCATGGCCCTGTGTCCTCCCCGAAGGCCCTCGCTCCCTTGTTCCGCGTGGCGTAGCGGCGAGCGCGGTCGTGACGTCGATGCGCAGGCCCGATCGCCAAGCTTCATGAAGACCCTCGGTGTTGGCCGGCTGTGCCAACGAGGATGCGCTCAGGCTGACCTTCCGAACTACAGTGCTCAGTCACGGCTTCGGCTTCTGGCCTTGGTGCCTAAGGAGCGCTTCGCCGTGGTTCTGCTCCGAGCCATGGCGGCGCACCGGGCCCAGACGAGGACTGGGAGGGAACGCCACGATTCCCGGCCGGGTACTCGACATTCGATTCGAAGTACCTCAGTTAGGGCACGGGCGAACTCGGTGAGCTTACCTCGAATGCTTGGCTGCGGTGGTCGTTCGCTCATAAAGTCCTTGGCCGCAGGAGACGCCTCCGAAGACCTGCTCACAGGGAAGCCGTCCACTCAAACCGGGATTTCGGTGCTCAGGTGCTCCCTGCTAAGTAGTAATTATAGTCCCTTCTCACCGGCGTCCACTTCATCGAACTGAAAGATCTCCAGCAGTTCAAACCCGAAGAGGATGTTCCGAAGAGCTGGTCTCGGAACCCGCGACATTGACACCCGCCCGCTCGAACACCCATGGGTACGTCCCGACTTCCCGACTTCCAGCTGTGGTCCGTCCGGAGCTTGACGGTATCTTGACGCAAGCCAAGTTCACAGCCCACCCGGCTCTCAGAAGGAGGACCGTGACGGCTTCGCATCAGCCGCAGCGCCGGTTACCCGGAATAGAGACAGCGCACTACTCGCGCAACAGGCGACGGAGGCTGTCAGCTGCCTCCGGTGTCCACCTCTCCGCCAGTTCCATTGAATGCCCCGCGCTCGTGCGATGGACCCACAAACTTCGGACCGGACGAGTCTGACGACCTGCCTCCTTCGGTGGAGAGCAGCCGTGCGCCCGCTCCTTCGTCCGCATGTGGATATCGGAGTTGACGCTGTCGACGTCCTGCGTCTGCGTTTGTATACTATGGATACGTAGCATATAGGGTACGTGTTCCCGGTCTGAGATGCTGGCGCTCGAGCTGACGGGAAGTATGAGCAGGCTTGGCGATCCACAGCGGAGGTTCCGTACGCCTCCGTGGTTCCCGCCCGTGAAGCGTCTGCTGGAGAACGTCTCGGCCTCGCGGAGACGTCGCTCTCCCAAACTCAGGCTTTCAAGGTTCAAGATCGTGGGGGTCGGTGTTCTCGCCAAGCACGTATGCGAATCGAGCTCTGCTCTGCTCTCTATGGCATTCGACCGATCCGGCCATGTGCACGACAGACCCGGGCGGCGCCAAGCTGTACTGACTGTCGAGCGACAGACGATGCGATGTATGACGAACACGCACTGGTCGAGCTCGAGCGACAACGCGAGTATGTCCATATGCCCTTCGATGTCGAGTGGTTGTCAAGGGCTGACGGTGCACCCGTGAACTCCCGCGTCTCCAGCACGTCTCCATCGTCCATGGCTTGGCTCCGCCCATCCCGGCTGCTTCTCTACCATCATCGTCGAAGAATCAGAATCGCAGTCAGGCAGGTTGACAGCCCTCGAGCCTGCCCGCCCCTCGCACGGCTTGCATCGCATCGGTATCAAGGCTGCATGCCTAGGAACGCGACGTGCATTGGCGACATCTCGATAGCGATCTGCGCATTCCCGTCGGCCTCCCGATTGCCCTTCGCGGCTTCGCGTTCGTTGGCGCGTTTGCGCGTTCCTGGTGCTCCCTTCACAGCCTTGGATTGGTTGGATTGGTTGGATTGGTTGGAACACGGAAGGCGGAGTCGGGTCTTCTCGGCTGCTGCTTGACTGCGGGTGACTACGGCGCGTCTGTTGTCTACATGCCACTATTCCGGCGTGCGGCATAGTGCAAGGCTTTGTGTCCGGTGAGCATCACGCGTCTCTTTCGAGCGTAGTAGATCTTGCGCTGACTCTGCAAACATGCCCTTCCATAGTGCTCACGACATGCCTAGAAAGAAGCTCAGTCCTGCTGGTACAAACCCGCGTTGACCCGCGTACAGCCGTCGTTCAAGCTCGACAGCGCTTTTGTCTATCCGACCTTGTCGCTGTTGGAAACCGCCATGCGTCTGTCCGCCTGCCGCTTCAAGCGTACCCGCGGCTCGCGCAGCAGGAGCGTTGAGAAGTCCGATGGCAGCAACCGGCAACCAAGGTTTCCGCCTCGTGGCTCGTCCGGCCACACTGTGGCAGCGGATCCTCTGCCCTTCTCCAAGCTGCTCAATCGTATGGTATTTACGATGCTGCCGGTATACCAGTCTGTTGCCAAATTCACTGGAAATGGCGACGGACGATGGTTGCCATTGTGGGTGTCCCTCAGCGATGCCGACGATCAAGGTGCTGTGCGTATCCTGTATGCTCTGACGTTTCTGTCCAATGACTCATTGATTGGCAGGAAGCGCCTCAATGTGCATGGACGTGCTTAGGAGCGCGACGTCGTGCATGACGTTGGCGTGAACAAGGCCAGTACGTCCGTCTCACAGTTGTAGTCTCATCGTGACATCGTCGCTCAGCTCTTCACCACTGCCTGCGCGTCCAACAGCATACCGCCTTCTATCGGACGTTCTCGCGCTCGTTCGCACAGAATCCTCGCACGTACCTAGCACGGCCCAGGACTTCGAACCCACGCATCGTGGCTACGGGCATGCATGGTTCGTGGCATGATTGCTCGCGCGAAGCTCAGAGTGCGAGGCACATGCAATTGACGACTTCGTATCCGCAGGTGTTCACTCCCCTGAGCCCTATCTCCGAATTCCAAGGATCGTCCGTTCACGGTGCGCGTGGTTTACGGCATCACTTCTGTTGTATAGTTGCAGGTGGGTCTCGAACTATCACCTGTCACTGATCTCGCCTGCTCAGTGTTCCGTTGCCTATCTTTATAGCTGTTTCTAAATTCTGTGGTATGGGAGTGCACAGTGTGACGCTATTCCGTCTTGATTCCTCCCTGGGGTCTAGAGTGGCCTCAGCTAAACGCTACTTCACCGTTGCCTGTGCAGCAGTTGTCTTCCCGGATTGCGACGTAACCGGGCTCGCGCACACTCACTCCATTGCAATCGTGCCTCTGTCTCGCGGACACAACTTGCCACCGCACCATGATGGGCCTTGATTTGACCTCGCACAGGGGCCTAAACTCCGAGCGTGCCCGCGAGACTGGAAGTCGTTCGATCGTGCACTTTGCACAAAAGGCAGGCGCACCCTCACGCACCCTATTGCACGGAAGGCTTACCTTGCCTCTTTCCACTAGGACGATTAACTCTGCGTGCCCACGGAGGTGCAGGTCGATGTATGCTCTAGCATCTTCTGGCGTCGGGAACTGTGCTAGTCGAGCTTCCTCTCTTAATCACCCTGTACCCACCAGCGCAAGGTTAGCCTCTTGCACGGTATCTCTCTTCCGACGTACCTTCTGACACATTGACCGCGGTTTCAGCAGCCCCTTCCCGTCCTATCTGCGGATGATCTGTATGGTCTAGACACACGACAGGTTGTCTGTATCTACCGGCATAACGTATGACTTCACGCGGTAGTGAAAGACTCCGAATCCCACAACGGGAGTTCTCGTAAGTTTGGTTTGCTATAGGATCGGTCTTCTGAACTTTCCCTTTGGTCTTCTGACATGTTCGCTCACAGATTTGGCACGCACGTAGCACTTCTCCCGCGCCGCTCGCATTTCAGCGGGCCGCCGATGGCTCTTCGACACAGACGAGCCCGATTTCTCTTCTAATTGTCAAGCCTCGGGCTGGAATCTGACCGCTGAAGGGGTGGGGCCTGCGCCTGTAGGTCACTTACGAGCTGTCACGCACAAGACGACGTTTGCACAGAACCAGGGACGTTGGATATGTCGCTCCATGGTCACCGCAGAATCAAGGAGGTACTTATTATTCCGGGAAAGCGCTACGCGTGCTAGCCATCTAGTATAAGTACTATCGTTCGCCAACGGTGTTCGAGGAGGACGCCAGCGGACCATCCGTGTAATCTACGCAACGGAGCTCACATGGGATCTGCGAAACAGATGGTCAGTCAAGACAACCGTGCGGTATCAAAGATGCATAGTGCGTACTCTCGGACCACCTCGACCAGCCTTCCTTTATGGCGCTCCGCTCGTCGAAGGCATTAGGAACATCCAGGAGCCAGTCCGACGCGAGTGAAGCCGGCACCATGACCTCCCCAATCACGAGTTCGTCGACCAACCGTTCGAGGGCGAACACGTCTGCCAACACTGGCAAGTCCAATTGCGGGTCATAGCCGACGACGAGCCGCCGCACTGGCCGTCTCCTGGACCGGGCGCTGAGCACGTACTCGAGTTGGCCCACGCTCGTGACGTTCCCCGGCAGGTTGATGCATAGTGTGTCCAGCAGCGGACACATCAACGTGTCGGCGTGAAGGGGGCTGAGGACGTATTCCAAGGTAAGGCATTGATGGGGAGCGAAGAATGGATTGAGCGTGATACTCAGACCTCGAACTTTCGGGAACCACGAGAACAGGGGAGGAAGTGAACGGATTATCTCGTACTCGGTAGGACCGAGGGCTAGCCAAAGCTCCTCGATCGCTTCGAGGACGGGTGACGTCTGGAAGAGCGTATGTAGCTGACTCCAGTCGGATTCCGACCGGACTGGCGCGCACACTGACACCGAGCCCTGGTCGTCAGCGAATTGCAGGAGCTTTCTGCCCGAGAAGTCGATGCGCAACCTCCGATACGCCCTGTCTCCCAGGAGCGTCGGTATGGGTTCCACAGGATGGATAGGCGTGTAGAAGCGATGGCAGGAAGGAGGAGAGATGATCGCAGAATCGACCATGCGGATGGCGGGGATGATCGCAGGCTCC
>WJSG01012996.1:0-19507 GCA_016618145.1 Sanghuangporus lonicericola | reverse complement strand
TATGTCATATACATGCGCATCCTCACAGAGCAGCACAGAGATCCTCCACTTCCTCATCGATCGTCCCTGCCAGAAATGGCCCACTTCAAACCAAGTGTCCAAGGCGTGTCGTAGAAACGTTGGGTCGATAGCCTTGGACGGTCGACCGCGTTTGCCGGTATGCACAGTGTTGATGACGGGGACGTGGGATTCATCTGGAGGGTCCATTGACTGGTGGCGTGCATCATCGAGCGCGGAAACTATATCGACCAGACTTTGCTGAAGGATGCGGTACTCGGCGACAGGCATGACACGTCCTTGCTGCATCAAAGTCAGAAGGAGCACAAGGAGCGGATTTCATGATAACGTACCTGCTGAGATGCTGATCGCAAGGACATTGCCATTGTTCGAACCTCCGCCAGCCGCTCCGGGTCTCCGACATACGCGCGTAACGCCGTGTTCACGCGTGTAAGGAGGTGCGCATACCCCGCGCGCAGGTTGTGCAACTGAACTTGAGGATCCATAGGCGGCCCCGGGGTAGCGGGTGCGAAGGAGCAGGGAACTTGTCTACACCATATGTCTGTTAGCGGTGCTCGTACTGAACTCAGCTGAACAAGTGCGTACCAAGGTAAATATGGGCGATGAGGGTGACCTCGTGTGGGACAACGACGGCGAGGGACTGTGGAGGGCGGGGATGGCAACGAGCAGGGAAGTTGATAGAATCCGGCGACCGAGGATGTGGTAGGGGGTGCGAGCGTACTGAGCGCGGCGGCGGTACGTGCAGTCGCCGAGTGCAAGCGAGTGCGTCGGTCGTCGGCAGGCTGCGTACCACGGTGGCTGGACTTGGACGAGATTCCCGTTGTCTGGACTTGGACTTGGATGAGATTCCCGTTGACAGAGCATGGTCCGTGCGCGAACCCGGTGGGCGCCGAGAGCGGACCATCGGGGTTCCAGAGGCGGGCCAAGGTGGATCCTGGGCAGAGGGTTGGGTCGGGTGCCGACCCCGGCCGACGTCAGCGGCGCGGCTGCCAAGACGGCGAGGGGGAATGCTGGGTTGCTCGAGGTGACCACGAATGAGCGCGCGGCGGCGGCAGCTAGAAGATGTGGTTTGTAGCTGTCGGCGAATATCTGCAAACCACCGTGAGTGGCTGCGAATTAGATCAACTGTACGAACACAGTGGAAGCGCTGCCATCTGGGCTACGTACTTTGTGGTGTTGCAACGAGTAGCATGGAGGCTGCAAACATGGGAGCGTGGCAGCAAGGAGTTGCAAAGCAGAAGGGTGGGGCTGTGCGGGCGGCAATCATTCCTGCGCACCTCGAGATTGCAAGGCGCTGCAAATGCGTGCAACCTCTGTCCAATCTTCTCAAATAGTGTCAACGTGGCCGCAAAGCAGCGCAAAGGAGGACGCGGAACTGCACACTGGATCGAATCACTGCATGTACGTGCAAAGCGCAGCATATGTAAGCAAAACAGAAGTTAAAACTCATTATTGTCCACGAAGACGCGTCATACATACCTCTACGCTCGTCTCCCCTGCTTTCCCCATCCATGAGAAAGCCGAATACATCCAGCGCTTTCTATGGCACTTCACGCATCCATGTTCCCCTGGCGCGTTAGTTGCTGGTGCCGATCCTACCGTTAGACCGCTCACGGTTGATGATCAGGACTGGATCAAGGAGCAACTCACTCGTGCTAAGGTCCGCGACGTCGACACCGCCCTCAAGGAGATCCATAAAGGTCGCAGGGTCTTGGTTCCGAGCGGTACGGAGGGGACCAGCATGCGACCGTACATCCTCTACCGTCTTCTCGACGTCAACTCGCGGCTCTTCTCTCGGGCGACGATGGTCTGGCTTAGCATCGAGGACACGCGGACACCAGGCCCCGACGGCCGTCTCATCGATGATCCAGAGCAAGGCGAGCACTTCAAGCCGAAGCCAAGGATCATGAAGGAAGCATGGCGACAGGTTGTGCGGACCCCCGAGGAAGCATTTTACAAGAGACTGTCTGACAAGATTCCGGAGAAGGATCGCTTCGGGCTTCCGAAGCTCGTCTGTGGTGGTGATCTAGGACAGCTCGATGTCCTTGAATGGGAGAGGTCGAACGTGAATACGTCCATCGTGACTGCTGAGGATCGCGCGACCAGGTTGCCCTCTCATCCGCTGCCAGCAGCGTCGTCAGCGGGTAAAGCAAAGGCATCTCAGCCCCAAGGTACGCCTCCATCTCCCGTTTCATAGCGATCTCTCATCGCTCTCTATCCCAGCTCCTGTCTACCCTCACCAGTATCCCCAACACCAAACGTTCTCCTGGGCCATCGGTGATGTGAAGAAACGCACGTTTCATGAACGCAGCCACATGCGTCTGGTCATTGACGATGTTGGGCGCCCCCTGACGAAAGCAAAGAACACAAAGGAGCTCGTTCGCGCTCTGAGAGATGCGGTGATAGGTATGTCTCGCGCCTATGTGCTTAAGACGTGTCCTGACTTGGAGAGCTCCTCTTACCACAACCACCATCATGGTGCGTTTTCCCACGGTCCCTGGCTCCTGGAGCAGCCATACCGGGGTCCTATAGAACATGTCTGGAGGGTCTTTCACGATGCGTAGAACGTATCTGATGTCACATACGATATCGCCAGCAATGGCACGAGGCAATAGTCCCAGATGACGCTGCTCTGTATGCGCAGTAATGCGCCGGCATCCATGATGCGTACTTGTGCAAGCAAATGAGACCCCTACGGCGTAAGCTGAGGCGTATGAATGCTGAATCAACACGCTACCAACCCAATCGCCCATCCCAGCGTACGACGGCACGAGGGCAAGAACCTCTCTGCGCCCTGCTGCGTCAACGCTGCCAGCGCACCCCTCTTGGCACTCAGGAACAACTTTTCGGAGCCACGCGATTGTGAAGATGAAGTCAGGCACCGGGAATCTCCGACTGCCGGTCATAGCCTACCTCCCCGGCCGGGCGATATGAGGCCCGGCCCGAGCGTTTAGATTGCAAGGCGGGCGATAAGATAACGGCCCACGCGCTCCAGCTTGCCTCCAGAAGGCTGGAAACCACTCTAGTGCGGCTCAGAGTCTGCGGCCCCTCGAGACGGCACGTGACACACTTTGTCAGGCAGTGGGTCAGCATAGTCTCTAGAACATACGGCTATGACAAAGCCGCACAGGCTGCGTATGTCGCCTTATAAGCCGCGTTTTGGTGATGAGACCTGGTGGGGCTGGCCCCCACCCCCACCCTCCAATTCGCTTGCGAGCAGGCCGCAGGTCAGCCTAAAACACTCCTTCTATGCCCCACGTCAGAAGATCCGATTAGTATCCATCCTATAAAACAACGCTACGAACGACAACGTTTACGACCCGCCCATCCCCTGCCACTGCATCCAACGAGATGAGCCACGACCAGCACCTTGCGACGGCTTCCAGAGCATACATCCCTCCCCCACTTCCATTCGCTACCCTCCTCCTCATGGCCAGATGGATCGCAACCAAGGAAATGAGGAAGGAGAGGAAACGCAGGTCTGAAGAACACGTCTACCGACTCGCTGTCAAACCAGAAAACACAATAATTGTGGGGAGAAGAGTTCGGATCCTCGCACTATCACCCACTGCATACCATTCGCCATCCGCCTCCCTAGACCAGTACAACACCTACGACCCGCACGTCGTCGGCGAAGTGGTGGAGGTGTGGAGGAAAGATGAACGAGTATGGTGGGCGAGGGTAGAGAACAAGTGCAGGAAGAACGGGGTGGTAATGGCGGTAGAGCTGGAGTTCCCGCAGGCGATAGGGGCCGCACAACGCGACGGTGGTATGGACCCCAGCCCCAGAACGAGACGCGGAATAATGGGAGAGCTGGACGACGACGACGTGGAAGCTGCCTTGGACTCGATCTCCTGTATCATGCCGACAAGGGTCTGGAACGACTGTATGGCAGAGGGCTGCAGACAGGACGATTACGATTGGCCATGACAGCATAGAGATACACCAGTACTTACCTTGCTCCAGTCTGTATACGTACAGCGGACCCAGCCGGACCGCCCGCTGAACCCCGATCGAGCAGAGCGCGGGTGGCGTACTAGACCGAATCGCGCGAAGCGAGCTTCTGATTGAGACGGAAAGCCGACCTTGGCGAGGTGAGCATCTTCTCGGCTGAAGCAGCGAGAAGCGGTCAGATTTCGCCCGAAAAGAGCCAAGAATACGCACCGTCCGGCCGGATTCTGGCATAACTGAGGCCGCAGCACCACTCACGGACGAGATAGCAGTCCCGCACGGTCCCCTCTCATCCCCACGGCGATCGTCGTGACTCTGCCGGGGTGCCGGCACCCAGCTACGCTCGACAGGATCCCTAGAGAGCCAGCGACGGGCATCCGCTCGCTTGACGAACACGCGCGACCCCGAGCCCCTGACAGACGAGTACATTAGACGGCGCACTCTAAGCGTCATAACGACTCACCTTGTCAAGATGTCTGCGTGACGGCGGACACGCAGGAGCTCTGACGCGGCGAGAACACCGATCTACGCTGGAAGGAAGTGGCGAGGCTCAGCCCGCGGCTCGCACAGACAAGGGAGACTGAATAGACGTAGCTACCGTACCTGAGTTTGGATGAGCTGACTGCTATGCACGAGCTCGCCAACCTCCGGAAGAAGAGGCGGGCGTCCTCGCGCACAGACTGGTCCTCCTGCGACGCAACGAAGCCCGTCTTGAACGAGTCCTGAGCTTAACTCCCGGCTCTCTGCGCTAAGACGAAGAAGCGTGAAACTCACCCAAATACGGAGCGAAACGCCATAGAAGCATCGCGCGTCTCCCTTACCCAAACTAGACATGGCGGCTGGCGAGCCTGCGAGACCGGTGCAACTCGCGAGATGGATGTGATTCGCGAGTCTGAAAGTGATCCGCGAGCGTTAGAACTCGCGCAGTGAGCGTGTAAAGGCAAACAACTGACCGATGACAGCGGCGCAACGTCGACAGGGAAGTGCCTGAGTGACAGGATGCGAGAAGATCGAGGATGCGCCAGGAAGCGCGTCGAAGCGTGTGGCTCTTGAAGATCTGAAAGAACGTACGAAGTGAGTGGAAGGCCCAGTAGCGGCGTGCTGTCTGCCTGCTCGGGCGCACGCCGACGAGGATGGAGTCCAGCTCCTGAGCGATGCTGAAGGTGACCGGGCGCGCGAGCGCGAGTCTGCGTAAGTAAAGCCTCTGCCGCTCTCCGCAACGGCGTACGTACCGGTAAGGACAGGAGAGTGTATGCCCCGACAGCGCGAGGGCGCGATAGTCTGCGCAGACGAGGTAGGAGGCAAGCGGTGTCTATCTGGCCGCATCGGAAGTCCTGAGAAGGCGGTGGAAGTCGGAGGAACGCCACGGGTATCGAGCGCGCAACGGGAATCACGGGCGCCTGCCTCTACAAACCTTGTTTGGAAGCTACTCTTACCGTCTCGCGCCGCCTCTTACCCCGACGACCTCGCAAGCACGCACGAACCCGTCCTCGATGCACGACGCGCGGCTCCATGCGCGACGAAACACGATGCAACGGCGACAGCGCTTCAAACGCGCTCTCCGGCAGGCGGGGAAGGATGCGCGTAGCGGTGGTTGAGGGTCACATAACTCACGAGTAAGTGTCCGCACCCACCCACCCCAACCCCATCTGTGCCAACGACGCTACCGCGCTGCAACTCGCCCAGAACATGCTGTACACTGCCCCCAACCCCGACGATTTCTATCTCCCGGCGATCTACACGCCCGGGGGCTCTAGGATCTTTGTCGAAGCTACACCCCCTCTCCAAAACGCTGCCGACACGCTCGACGCGATCACGGCCGGCCAAAACGTTGCCCTCGACGACTTAGCGGCGGCGCTCGCCGTTCACCCGGCTACGACGGTAGAGACGGCGGGGGCTGCGGCCTCGGCGAGCAACACGGTCTCCGCCACCCCGAGCGTCATCGACAACTCAGTCGACGAACCGTCCCCGCTGCCGTCCCCGACTCCGATGTGCGAGCCTCCCCTCACGCAACCCCCTCGCGGCGCTGCAAGGCGCAACATGGAGAACGTCCGTGCTGGACGCCGCGACTCAGGTGCGCGCACCTTCTTAGAAGGCGGCCACTACACCACGGACGCCATGTCGGTGGTAAGCTATCACGCCCCGTCTTCCCCGCTTGTATGTACTAATGACGCGACGAAGCCTCCGGCGTGGGTCCACCCCGACGTCCTCGCCGCTGTCAGAGCCCGCGACCCTTCCCTGCGCGCCGACAACAACCCGCAGAGAGCAGGCCAGGGCAGCACACCGGCTCCCCGCTCCCCCAGCGCGTCGCCGATCGACGTTAGTTTCACAGCGACGAACGACGACGGCTCTCTCTCCCCGACCGTTCGCGCCGCGGCTGTGGCTAGAGCACGCGCAACGAGCGGCACGGCGGCGGGTCTTACCGAGGAAGAATGGATGGGAGATGCTGTGCATCTCGTCCAGATCCAGACACCGCGAGCAGCCGCGCGCCAGACGAGTCCGACGCCTGTCCAGAATCCGCTCGTCGCGGCAGGGCAAGAGCTCTTCAACGCGGACCCGGCGGCGAGACCCCGCACACAATCTACGGACTACTTTGCGCTCTTTCCGACCCCGCCTCCCTTCCAGGACCCGCAGACCTCAACGGATACTGACATAGGTCTCCACGGTCAGGAGCTTGGCGACGACACTGCTACGCACGGACCAAGCACGGCGCAGGCGTATGGTGCGAGCGAGGATGCGGGTGCGAACGGCTACGCCGGCGGGACGGTCGACCATCGCGAGTTCTACTCTGGTGAGCGAGCTCACGCTCCCCTTCTCCCTGATGATATCCAGAACGTCAGGAAGCGCTGCTGGACAGGTTCACCGAACCCGGAGGACCTCATCCGTGGATCGAGTCGCCCGAGGACCGACGTGCATGGTCCGCCTTCCTGGGTCGCCGCCCCGCTGCCAGGCGTCGCGCTCTCAAGCGCCTCTAACCCCTGGAGGAGTGCTGCTAGACGAAGGAACGGTACGGCGGCGAGAACTGAGAGAATAGTGGAATTTGTGCCTGTAGCCATGTCGACGCCCCGTGCTGCTAGCTTAGTTCCCGATCCTGCTCTTTCCGTAAACCGCGAAACTGCGACGAGCCGCCGCGCGGGCTCTGCCTGCCTCGCTGACGCTGATAGCCTCCGTGCCCGCCAGTCGCCTCGCCCAGAAACGGAACAACCCGAGCCTGGTACGGAGACGCATGAGACCCCGACGCACGCCGCGGCCCCCCCGATGGACGTCGACCCTGTGGCGGACGATCGCGCCTCCTCGCCTCAAGTCCTGCATCGCCCAAACAAAGGAAAAGGGCGCGCTACCGAGCAAGACGAGACTATTCCGGAAGAGCGCGAGTCACTGCGCGACGAACCCCGCGGAGAACATGGACTCTGGTCCGAGGAGGAGCTCCTCGAGGCCAAACGGAGGAGCCTCCGACACGCTCGGGAAGGGAATGCTGGCCGCTATATGGAGTATAACGGCACGCGAGAGCCCCGTGTCGAAGAGCAGGCGGGCCCGTCGCGGCGGCGCTTTGGCGGTCAGGACTCCTACGTCTCGTATGATGCGCACACGCAGGACGACCACTCCTCGCGTAGTACACGCAGCGACGCACGCGCGCAAGACGTGCACGACTCGCGACGCGAGAGCGACGACTACACAAATGGCCCGGAGGTGCGCACGGGCTACGAGGGCTATGGGGCAGGGCGCAGGCACTCCTATCGGCTGCCCAACGTTGATGCACGCGGCTACGGACGTGAGTACAGTCCGGAGAGACCGCTTCCGAGGCTTAGGTCAGAATTCGTCCTGCTGCCCAACACGCGAGCTGCTGAATCTGCGAGCATCCGCGCGCCGGCACCGCGACGCACTACAACGCACCCTCTCCAGTCGGCGCGCTCCCCGGACGCCCAGCACATGCAATCCCCGCGCGCCCCTGCCTCGGTCGCAGACATGCCCTGGATGTCGCAGCACATGAGCCCGACCCACGGAGACACTCGCCTATCTGAGGCTGCGGAAGGATCGCACTCCCCGAGCTGGCAGAGACACGCTGCTCTAGACGAGAGGGCCGAGGTCGGACCCGACGACGCTGGAGAAGGCATGGAGGCGGGCGAAATCCTCCCCAGCGTCCTACGACAGTACAAAGCCACCATAGACGACGCGCCGACGCCGGTCCCCGATGGAGGTTTCCCGGCAGTACACAGAGACGATCCCGAGAGCGCTCTTCACGGGATGGCAGAGGAGTGGATCCGCGAAATGTGGAGCGATCCCCCGAACACGGCCGTCAGAATCGACGTCTTCAATTATCGCTTCTCTGAAGACGACACCCACAATCGACAGGTTGCTGACGCCCTCCGGAGGGCCTTTGAGTACATAACAGGCGAATCTGACTTTGACGTCGTCCCGCCGGAACCGGAGACGGGTCGACGTCTCCGTGCCCGGGATCTCCCAACCACATGGATGATCCGCGGGCTCTCGCCCAGGGGAACGGCGAGAGCTCTTACTAGAAGGACGTGGTCCTTTAGGGCGATCACCTTCTTCACGGCTCCGAGATCTACGTCTAACCCGCAGTGGCTCTTCCAGCTCGAAGGCTACCTGAGGAGCGATGACAGGAAGATCCGCGCAGCCATCCTCCGCGCGCTTGGCGACAGGGAGATGGCTGCTTGGATCACTGAGATGGTCGCCTCAAACCCAGACTACGCAGGGATCCCGCTCGAAGCTGCTGTCGAACGCATCCACGCGTCACTACGCATCGAGGTGCTCCAGCTATCGAACGGTAACTATGTAGCAAACGCCTATATCCGGCCGCCAACGCGAGACCCCATCCTCTGGAGGCAGTGGGTGGCGGCGCTGCGCTCGCGTCGCTATCCCAGTTTTGCCATCGGAACGGGACGGGTGAGGTACATCTCCGCCTGTACGGGCTGCCACGGAGTCAGCCACCCTGTACATCTGTGCCCGTACTCTCGCATCCGTGGATGGAACGGACCACGACCAGGCGAGGGCGTCTTTAGGGAGAACCCAACCCGAGACAGTCTTGCGGACCAGCAAGCCTCTCGAGAGGTCCCTCGCTCAGGTAACGCAGCGAGGAGGCCGAACCAGACAGGAGGAGGTCGCGGAGGTCAGACGCAGCGCTACGATGCCCGACCATCCAAGCCGTCGAGAGGGAGATGGAGCGACGGCGAATCTGATTCGCGCTCGGGCTATCGCGGACCAAAGCGACAAGGTGATCGCGACCGCCACGAGAAGAAGGGCGGACGGCGAGGCTGAATGTGCGAGGCGTAGAATGGGCGCAAGCACTGGCTCAATTTGGCGACTAAGGATGTCTAGACTGCGTACGAGTGTCTCTGTGTTGTAACTACCAAGGTTTTCTAGAAGCGATGGATCTCTCTATGTGACTCTAACAGGGCGTTGCATGAACGGGAGAGAAACGGAAGGAGGATATCACGGCACATACCGGTACATGGCTGCGCCAGGCGTGACAACCTGGATCTCGCAAACCGCCAGGGGGAGGCAACACATGCAGCGTGGGTTGCTAATCTCTGGATGAGACGGTGTCCATTGAAGACCTAATATACTGGCCCAAGGGTGCAGGACCGTCTTCAATGCGCGTAAACAATGGTTAGCTTATTTAGGCGTCGACGGACCAGAGCGAGAGCTCAAGCTCGACGAGATGGCTGCACATCAGACTCGAGCAGCGTCGCCCGAGACGGAGGGATGAACCGTATAGGGCTAGGATGATGGTTGTAACCTAGCCGACAAGGCAACTACGAACTCTCTACATTCTCATAACACAAATACGGACGTACACAACGGCTGCGGTTCAATGCGATCTACTGAGGGCAGAGGGGAAGATACTGCCAGTGCTCAGTTCTCCCCCGGTGATGCCCTGAGTGGCAACGGCAGCACAGAAATCGATGAAGGAAGAAGTCAACTTAACAGAGCTCCCCCGGGGCGGCAGCAAGTCCCCCACGCAAACAGTCAAGAGCCCCGAGAGAGCACGGCACCCACGGGCTCGACCTGTACCAGGCCAGGTGCGAGACCTCCCCGAGGCGGCACGCGGCGAAGCGACGAAACGGAACGCAAATCGGCAATCCAGATTGCAACGCTAAACATCAACGGCTATGGAAACCTAATACGCGACCACCCGGATAATAAGTGGGGACGCGTCTATAGAATGATGACGGACCAACGTATCGGCATCCTGATGCTACAGGAAACCCATCTGACGGATGAGCGCAAGGCCGGCATCCACAAAATGTTCGCAAAGAAAGTGAAAGTCTTTCACTCTGAACATCCGTCTTCCCCTACACAACGTGAAGGTGTGGCAGTCGTGCTGAACGCAAGATACGTCAACACGTCCGACGCGACCGCTACTGAGATTGTCCCTGGACGGGCGATCCAGGTCGCAGTAAAATGCCCAGGCGGAGACACGAGACACCTACTCTGCATATATGCCCCGACTTCGGCAGGGATTAGCGAACGCACGCTCTTTTTCGAAACTGTGTGCAAATACTATGAAGACAGGCCGGCTTTCCCGAAGCCGCATCTCATGGCTGGAGACTTCAACAATGTTGAAGATGCCTTGGATAGGCTCCCTGTCCACGACGACCCCGATAGCTCGATCATAGCCCTAGACGCGCTGAAAGTCAGCCTTGGCCTGATGCTGGCAGACGGCTGGAGATCGACTTACCCAAACGTGAAGGAATACACCTTCCACAGGGGCTCAGGCCGAAACGCTGTCTTCTCGAGACTAGACAGAATATATGTTACGCAGGGCATCTTCGACGGCGCGAGGGAGTGGAAGGTCTGCGAGGCCGGAGTAAGAACGGACCACAGCCTCGTCTCGGTCGAACTGACGGCAGACAACGCACCGGTAATCGGCCCAGGCAGACCGCTCTTCCCGCTACTACTCCTGAAGGACAAGGCCCTAGCCAAGAAGATCAAGCAACGAGGCCTCCTGGCCATCGAGGCGCTTGCGCAGATGGAAACATCGGGAGGACGGTCTGAGACGGCGAACCCGCAGACAATACTAAAGAGTTTTAAGACAGATGTCATGAAGATGGCGCGAGATCGAGAACGTGAAGTTGTTCCCAAGCTCCTAGCGGAAATACGGGAAGGCGAGAAGCTACTGAGGCTGCTGAAAGCAAACTCCACGCTCGACGAGCAATCCAAGGTGGACGAGGCTGCGAAGCTGACCAAGTTAGTACGCCACCTCAAGCAGCGACGATATAAACAACAGCAGCAGAATTCGAGAGCAACGCACCGCTTGTACGGCGACCGACCGACGAAGTACTGGTCTAAACTCCACAGAGAGTGCGCCCCGAGAGATGTCATCAACGCCTTTGAAAAGGAAGGCCAGTTTGGCGTTTCAGGCGAAAAGCTCTATGAGTCGGACTCTGTCAAGATGGCCGAAATGGCTAGGACCCACCATATGAACGTCCAGAGAGACGAAACGGGGACAAAATCCCCGGAGGAACGGGAACGCGACGTAGCGATGGCCCTAGACAGCCTCGATGCAGTAGTTACGGATGAACAAGAGCCCGGGCTCGGAGGAGAGCTCACCTATCGGGAATGCGAACTTTCACTCCGTCTCGCGAAGAATGGCACGGCGCCCGGGATCGACGGCATACCATTTGAACTCTGGAAAGCCCTGCACGCGAGGTATACCGATGACCAACGTTTCCCCGCGCGAACAGCTTTCGACGTGGTGAGACTTCTGACGATCGCATTCGAAGATGCCAGGACCTACGGGGTCAGAGCCCGCACTGGCTTCGCACATGGCTGGATAGCCCCAATCTACAAAGAAAAGGGTGAACGCACAAGAGTGGTCAACTATAGGCCTATAACGCTCCTCAACACCGACTATAAACTCTTGAGTAAAGCCCTCGCGGTACGACTGGCGAACGTCGCTCCGGGCCTGATCAACAAAGCACAGGCAGGCTTCGTTCCGGGGAGGAGGATCCAGAACCATACCCAACTCGCAAGACTCATGATGACATGGGCCGAAGAGAACGAGGAGAATGGCGCCATCGTGGCGCTCGACCAGGAGAAGGCCTATGACAAGATAGCACACGACTATCTGTGGCGAGTTCTACAGAGATTCCGAATACCGGAGTCCTTCATCCGTCTGGTACAGTCCCTCTATCAGAATGCGGAGACGTCCATCATGATAAATGGGGTACTTAGCAAGGCGTACAGGGTCTACAGGGGTGTGCGGCAAGGCGACCCGCTCTCGTGCCTACTTTTCGACCTTGCAATAGAACCTCTGTCGGCGATGATACGGAGGTCCGAACTTGAAGGCTTCAACATCCCGCGTTGCAGCGAAGTCCTGAAAGCGGTCCTCTTTGCGGACGATACGACGGTATATCTATCGAGTCGCGACGATTTTGACACGCTCCAACAGGTGCTTGACACCTGGTGCTCCGCCGCTAAGGCGCGTTTCAACATTGGCAAGACAGAGATCATTCCCATCGGGAGCCCAGCCTTCCGAGAAGAAATGGCTGAAACCTACCGAGTATCAGGTGAATGGAATAACTACCCTCGAGGCGTACATGTCGCGCAAGAAGGCGAGGCGGTGCGGATTCTTGGGGCTTTCTTCGGAAACGGTGTGTCCCAGGTAGACGTCTGGACTCTAGTCCTGACCAAGATCGTCGCCATGAGGAAGCCGCTCATGCATGCCATCGCACGCTGGAAGAACGGACACGCGACGCTGCATGGAAAAAAGCACGTCGTCCAAATGATTGTCGGGGGCATGACCCAGTTTCTGACAACAGTGCAGCGTATGCCCGAATCAATTAACAAGAGACTCACCAAGATCATCCGAGGCTATCTCTGGGATGAACGTCGGAACACACCAGTAGGCATGACACACGTCTATCTACCTGTCGACCAAGGAGGGCTGGGCCTATTGGATCTGACGGCGAGAAGCGAGGCCATCGATGTCATGTGGCTCAAGGCATACTTGGACTTTGGGCCAGATCGGCCAATGTGGGCCTATATTGCGGACGACATTCTCGTGAAGCATGTTCCGAAGGACTGCAGGCTGAAAACGAAAGAGCTCCGTGTTAGCCCTTTCCTACAGATTTGGAAGCCCAAAATACGAGGCCTACCGGAAGAACTAACGGGCCTGATGAAGGTCGCAAAGAAGTACGGCGTACGCCTCGAAGGCCTCGCCTTTTCAAGAGAAATCCTGAACGAGATGCCTATGTGGGATCACTCAAAGGCGGACGTGAAACGGATGAGCCGCCTCACGGTGAAGTCGAAACTGCTCACCTGCCTGCAAGATAGACATGTGGTAAGGTCCGTAGGCGACTTTGTTCAGCTCGCAACTCTTCTCGACGACCCGACGCACCAGGCGAGGGCGGACTGTAAGTGCGATGGGTGTATGAGAACTAGGAGAACGGCTCTCTGCACAAACCCGCATTCCTGCGCGCGACGCGCGAGGGACATAGTCAACACACTACCCACCAAATGGAACCCGATGCTACGGCAACCTGAGGACTACGAGAAATCAGATATGGACAACCTAAGGCAGGAGAATCTGAGCGGCGAACTCATACCTTTCAACCGATGCGTGACCACTTTCGGTGACATCGGCCAAGCAATCAGGATATTCACAAGCACAGGCCCGACCTCAGACAACGGTATCTGCATGGAACTAACCGAGGACGGATCGACGATGACGATTGCGACAGACGGGTCATGCATCAACAATGGCGAGAAGAATGCACAGGCCGGGGCGGGAGTCTACATCGCGGAGGAGCATGCGCTCAACAGGAGCATAAGACTCCCGGACACCCTTGACCAGTCAAACCAGACCGGAGAGCTGACGGCAACGCTTATTGCGACATCTACAGCAAACAGCCGAACCAGAGTCACTCAAGTGACGGACTCTCAGACGACCTTGGACTCACTAACGAAGTGGCGGCAAAAGCACGAGGATGCAGGCTATATCCTCCAGAAAAACGCACGCCTGACTCGTGTAACGATTGCAAGTCTTCGTATGAGGAAAGCTCACACTCTATTCAGATGGGTGAGAGGCCACAACGGTCATCCAGGCAACGAGGCAGCCGACTCGCTCGCGGGCAAGGGGGCGGAGGAACCTGTTGGGGATTATATTAACCTGGATATCCCCGCATCTCTCCGGGTAACGGGTGCAAAACTCTCGGCCATGACGCAGAAACTAGCGTACAGGGCTATAAGAGATCGTCTGGACGCTAAAACAAAGCCTCGACCGAGAGCGGTCGCCAATATGGACAGAATCGCCAGCGGGATCCAAGCGTCCTTTGGCTGCCAGGTGACGGACGCCACCATCTGGAACTCATTCAGAATGAAACACGTAACGAGGTCAACCTCACAGTTCTTATGGATGGCTGTACACGATGGGTACATGATTGGGACGCACTGGCTACACCCCAATATGCCGGAGGAAATGCAGAGAAGAGCGATATGCGCGGTATGCGGCGAATGCGAAACGATGACCCATATCCTTTTTGAATGCGACGCGACCGGTCAAGCAATGATATGGGACTTACTGAAGCAAGTGTGGACACATACAGGTGCAGTATGGAAGGAACCGTCATGGGGTACTGCACTAGGCGCGGCATGCGCAGTCTTCGAAACACGACAGGGAGGGCGGTGTACTGCTCTTGAGAATCTGTGGTGTATCCTCTGTACCGAAACCGTTCACATGATCTGGAAGATCCGATGTGAACGTGTCATCCAGCGCGAAGGCAAGGAATTCACGGCGAGCGAACTTACAAATAGGTTCTACGCGATGCTTGACTCGTGACTTGATCTTGATCGTCGTACGGCGGCCATGGCGAAGAGCAAGAAGGCACTCAGGCCGCAGGACGTTGAACGGATATGGTTGCCTGTAATTGAAAATGAGAAAGACCTCCCTCCGAGATGGGTAGTGGAAAACGGGGTTTTAGTGGGTATTAAACGCGGGCGATGAGGAGGAGCATCGAAGTAGCGTGCTCCTCCTCATCGTCCGCGTTTCGAGTCCCACACTTTGTGCGTAAAAGCATTTCCTCGTAGTGGTAAGTAGTATTTTCACGTAACACGTTCAAGGTCTTTGTCCTTGAACGAGTTACCTAGCGCGTCCGGCTGGTATTCATCAGCCAAGAGTAGCACGATAAGCCCTTATAGGGACCAATGCGGCTAGTGACTTGCAAGTCCCGGCCTCAGGCCGTCAAGCCCCGAGGCCGGGACCTCAACCAGGCCGGGCCAAGCCAGGCCGTAGTGACGGCTTTGAAGGGCTTGAGGGCCCGGCTTCTGAAGTGGTAAGCCCAGGCCGAGCCGCCCGAGCCGTCCAAGCCGCCCGTTCCATATCGAGTAATTAACGACTCCGCCACTCACTTCCGACATGCTCGCGGACGACCTACTTCATGCTTGAATGTTGTACATGTCTCTGCGACAAACAACACATTGTCTCTGCCCATGACAATACGGCCAACATGTCTATTTAAGATGCTCTAGTTCAGCTGGAAATCGACAGAACCTCCCAACACTCTCCCATTCTCTCCTCCACCACACTTCTATCGGCAACATGGCTCAGACAAATGCACGGGAGAAGCGAGAGCAGCGCCTGGTCTCAAAGCTCACCGACCCGAATAATGTCGCTACCCCCGAGATCACTCATCACCATGCCGCCGGTCTTCCTGCCAGTGGTGAAGAGTCCCGAGCAGGCTCGGATGGCACTGCTGCAGTCCCTACGCAGTCAAAGGCAATACCCGGGGCTAGCTTCAAGAAGACAGCATCAAACGGTGCGCTGCTTCTTTCTCTCACTGCCGCAGTCTTATTGACTCGCCGGATCGATACCTGACACGTTAATAGACTCGGGTACTAATCGCAAACGCAAGGCCACAGTCATAGAGGTTCCGGACGAGTCCGACAACACCTCCACGTTCGCTGAAAGCACTCAGGCTGCCGCAGCCAGACGTGGACCCGATACAAACAATGCCGGACCCCTCGAAGGCGTTGAAGAGGGTCTCAAAGCGAGGAAGAAGCATAAGACCACCGGCGAGGGTACAACGAGTGACCCAGACATCCAGATGATCGATGTGGACGAGGAGACGGCTCCGCCTCGGCACGCGGCCACCCGCGACATCGAACAGTTCTTCAGTCGCCCGTTTCCCAAGGCGGGCGATGCGGACAAATCGATGCGCAACTGCTTGAAATGCTCGTATGTGCTTGGTCCATTCCCTCATTTATATGGCATGCTCACATAGTTATTAGGTCCAAGAAGAGTCCCAAGTCATTGGTTAGCGACTCTTCGACACTTCGGAGACATATTGCGGCGTTCCATGAGGTATGTCGGCATGAGTAGCATCCCCGTCTAGTATCTCACGCGGTTCCTAGGCCGAGTACCTCAAGTGGTGCCTTGAGAATGACTTCGCATCTATGCTTGAGAAGCATGTCAAGGCACGGAAGGCCAACCGGAAGGCCGAATTTGAGAAGCAGGCGCGACTAGATGAGCATCTCCGTCCGCTTCCTGAGAAGAAGCGGGTCGTTCCGTACTCGGACGAACTATTCAATGAAGCCGCACGTGAATGGCTTATTGACACAGACCAGGTATGCTTCGTGCGCAGATGGTATCGTTCAGCTTCAGTACTCACGCGTGACCGGACTTGTTTCAGCCCATTCAAGCGTTGCAGCATCCTGCATTCAAAAACATGATCGATATTGCAGCGCGGGCAACCAACGGTGTTCGCATCGACAACCTTCGCAATACTCGTCAGGCAATCATCGACCTGTTCAAGAAGAATCTCACTAGCCTCCGATTGAGGCTCAAGGTACGCGGTCTTGAGATGCCGGTACATTCAACCGAAGCCTGACTTTACCTCTACAGAGCGACACAGTAAAAGGTCGTATAAATTTGACCTGCGATGCTTGGCAGGCAGACACCGCCGACGGTTACTTTGCGGTCACCGGTCACTGGATCGAACAAGACAAGTGTGGTCAGTGGAAGCTCGAGACGGCACTCCTCGGCTTCGTCCGCATGAATTGCTCGCACAACGGCGAGCTGCTCGGCTTGGCACTCTTCAAGGTGATCTGCCGGCTGCAGATTGAGGACAAGGTCCGCTGTCTGTCGTGCATTCACTCTCCTTCTTTTGCTGATATGGTGCCGTCTAGATCGGGTACGTTACGTGCGACAATGCTACGAACAATGACACGATGATGGCAAACCTTGGCACGCGTATCTCGAGCAAGACTGGGCGGTCATATGACGGGAGTCACCACCGTGTGCGGTATGTATTGATTCGAATATCCCTCCCCGTGTTTGCTCACATCCATTCTTTGCCGTCAGGTGTCTCGCACACATCATCAACCTCGCAACGCAGGCACTGCTGGAGAAATATTCAAAATCGAAGCATTATAACCCTCATGATCCAGATCAAGTCCTCTATGATACCGCTGAAGGACGACGCGATGTGATTGGCCTTGTCCGCTCGGTAGTAGTCAAGGTGCGCTACAGCAGAACGAGTTATGTTGCCCGACATATCTTGATGCTCACGTGTTCTTGATTTCCCTCTGCAGGAACGTTCTTCTTCGCAACGGAAGCAGCTCTTCCTGGACCTTCAAGCCCGGGATAAAGTAGCGCACCCGCGGCAACTTCTCCTCGACATGAAGGTGCGATGGTCCTCCACGTATGTGATGATGTATAGAGCATACGAGCTTCGAGAGGTACGACCCCACCGTAACCATCTCTTCAAGACATGACTGGCTGACTTCATCCGGCACACAGTATGTCGATCAGTTCATATCGGAAATCGCGCGACGTGAGAAGGACCGTGAGGCCAGACAGAAGCTCTACGACCTCCAGCTATCAGACGACGAATGGAAGCGTGTCAAGCTTTGCTTGTCGCTTCTGGCTGTACGTTCTCACACAACTTGAGGACCGTTGTAACATACCATACTGAGTCGTCTCTGCAGCATGCCGACAACGCTCAGCAGGCGTTCTCGTCAGATAATGGACCGGCGTTGCACCTGGCTTTGCCAGCCCTAGAGGCCCTGCAGCATGCATGGCTCTCGCGTGCTGAACGCTCCCGGTACTTCGAGTTTACGCCGGCTCTCGAAGCTGGCTGTGCCAAAATCAAAGAATATTTCGAGAAGACTGCAGAGTCTTATGTTTATACGTTCGCTTTAGGTGCGTACCTCCACAGTAAGTACTGCCAGTCTCCCACTGACACCGCATACTTCTGCCGTTAGTACTCGACCCGGGGTCGAAGACAGACTACGTCAAGAGTTCCTGGGGAGAGGACCTTCTCCAGAAGGTCACCGATGAAGCTGAAGAGATCGTGAGTGTTCGGCACTGCTTTGCGTCTTCGTGCCGTAGCTACCATCAGTATCGTATCATGCTGACGATGTTTATTCATTTATTTGCAGTACAAACAACGGTATCTCGAGATGTACGGAGACTCGGACAAGGCACTCTCCCAATCAACCTCGAAGCGCCATACAGGGGCCTCACGCAAGTTTGGTAGCCTCCTTCACCAGCTCACAGACTCCGGGTCAGAGAGCGAGGATGACACACCGGAGCCCAAGAAAACTCCGGAGGCACCAGTCGAGACGACCACTGCTAAGCCATGGTTGCGGGATTTCCTCGGGTACCTCAACTCGAAGGACGATCTTGGCGATCTCACGATTGTCGAGTGGTGGGGAGTGAGTGCACATTCTCGCCTCTCGTCATTGGTTCCGCTACTTATATCATTCACACAGTACAACGAGAAGCGCTACCCTGTTTGGGCTTCGCTTGCACGCGACTATCTGTCGGTCATGGCAGGCTCAGTCTCGAGTGAACGCTCGTTTTCTTCCGCGGGGATCACCATCAGCAAGCGTAATCGACTGAAAGCGGACATTGTCGAGGCTCTTCAATGCCTCAAGAGCATGTCCCGCCGCTCGCTCTTGTTCCGAGAGATGCCGTCAACGCTATTGGAGGGCGCGGCACTCCAGAGCACACCATCAGTGGAGGCGGAGCATGAAGGTTCAGAGGGGCAGGTAGTGGAAGTTAATGCGGGACCTGGATGGGATGCCGGCGTCGAAGGTCTCGATGATGAGGATGACACCTTCTATGGTGGCGACGAAGACGATGTGTATGTGAATGACATCTAATAACCATACTGCTCACTACATATATTGCTACGACTACTTACTACGCCTTAGGCCGTCCCTCAGGCCGGGCCAAGCCCCGGGCTCNGCCGTCCCTCAGGCCGGGCCAAGCCCCGGGCTCGGCCTGAGCCGTCCTGGGGGCCCGGCCTGAGGTTCGACCAAGCCCCGGCCGTCTGAAGCCGGGCCAAAGCCCCGGGCTTCAGGCCGAGCCGGGACTTGCAAGTCACTAAATGCGGCTCTAGGACTTATGCGCCCCACTAAAAAAAAAAAGAAAAAAAAAAGACGTGTCCTGACTTGCATCTAGGCCACAGGCTAGCGTTCGAGAAGGCTGGTGTTCTTCACCGCGACATGAGCGTTGGGAATGTCTTGATCGTTGACGAGGCCGAGGATGGAAGCTTTGTCGGCTTCATTC
>WJSG01012976.1:0-12497 GCA_016618145.1 Sanghuangporus lonicericola | reverse complement strand
ATGTGGACGATGGGTGAGCAAGACGATGCGCTACGTCTAGTAAGGGCACGTAATAATAACGGGTGCGCGAGCGACACCCGTGGAAGTAACAAGTAGGTAAGTAAGCGAGTGAGTAAGTAAGTGGTGCGCAGACGATAGATAGTCAACAACAGCATGTCTGAGCATGCGGCGGCACGGCCGCACTATGGGACGAGGGACGTGGGACGAGAGAGAGGAGAGAGAGATAGCGAGCACGAGAGAGAGCAAGAGAGCGAATTATTGCCCGCCTGGGGCTGGTCTGTATGGTATTGGAGTCGCTGCAACGAACCAGTGTCCGATAAGTTCAAAGTCCGAGGTGGAAGCCCTAGTTCTGCTTGGCCCACTCGAAGGCAGCGCCGTCAACGGGGCTCGGGTAGTCGACCTGCATGTCGTTCTCCCGACCCTTGGTCAGGAGCGACGGGCTCGGCGGGTTTGCCGAGCGCAGCGCAGCANGGAGCGACGGGCTCGGCGGGTTTGCCGAGCGCAGCGCAGCAGCGAACGTGTCCTCTTCCTCCCCGATGTACATCGGGGACGCGCCGGCGACGGTGAACTGCGGAGACGTGAGGTCGTAGTTGTCGAACGTCTGCGCGCGGTACATGAGCGGGCGGCGAGAACCGGGCGTCCGCGGCGTGATGGGGCTTGCATTGATCGTGGGCAGAGGCGAGGTGGGCGAGGCGGACAGGTGCGGCACAGGCGGGACGTCCGGGAGCGGGGCGGTCGGGGGTGGCAATGCGGGTATTGAGGGGACGGAGCGGCGGACTCCGCGACGTGGTCTATTCAGGACATGCGTAAGACATATGTGTGAATAAGGTTAGGAAAAAATGGATGCGTACCGTAGTGCGGTGCCGACGCTGCCGCTGCGAAGCCTGCCCAGGATGCCACTGGGCTTCGGGCTGGTGCCCGTGGGCGCCGAGTCCGATGTCCCGGAGGTCGTCGAGAGGATGCTGGCGTCGCTTCCTGAGCGCGTGCGCAAACTGCGTTGGGCCGACGCTGCAGCCTGGCGGATGGGACCGGAGGACTTCATCACGGAGAGTGGCGAGGCGGCGCCTGCAAGTGAAGACCGCCTGCGGCGAAGGCGCGGCCGGGAGTCGTCCGCGGGGGCGACAGAGATAGAAGGAAGGGCCTGGGCCTGGTCTGCATGCGACGAGCTCCCGCTGCTGCTTGCAGAGAGGACGCCGGTGGGGGTTTTGTCGTCCGGGACGAGGGTCGCGACTGCAGCACGGGGCGTGGTGGGGGAGCCCGGAGTCTGCGCACGGCCGGGGGCAGGCGCGAGAAGGCCAGAGGAGAAGAACGAGGAGTAGCCAAGAGTGGCAGCCATGGTATTAGGATGCGTAGGCGAGGGCGTGAGTGCGAGGGCTACAGTATATGGGGGCGTGACGGTGGAGCGTGATATATCGTGGAGCAACAGCGGTGGATATCGTGCAGTGCGGGCTGGTGCGGCGGTCTGAGGTGCCCTCGCGGTTCTGGGGCGTTTTCTGTCGTCGGGGAAGCAGGCGGAGAGGCGGTGAGGAGGAATGGGGACGGGGCTGGGGCTGGCGAGGCGTGGGGGGCTTTTGAAGGCTGGGCAAGCAAAGTGAAAGCGTCCGAAAACGAACTGCGGGAATTGACCTGCGGAGAGACGCCCGTTGCCAAACAACGCGTACACAAGTGTCGGGGCTCCCGTCGCCGTCCCCTCGTTGCCTCTCGATCACGGCCCTTGTCTCTCGGCACCTGTGTTGTCGCGCTCCTCCTGCTCCCTTGCTTGCTAGCTGGTGCCACCCTCGGAATATTCGTCGTCTCTGCTGCCCTGGTGACTTCCTGTCTTTGTCTGCACATGGCGACGGCGACCTGACTGCGGCCCCTCCTGGTACCGGGTGCTTGCATTAAGGCCTCTAAAGCCACCCTAAAGCCCCTCCTGACTGTTGGTCAGAGCTGTCTCAAGCACGACGTGGTTGCGAATGTGCCGTGTATAGCTATATGCGCTCGATGCTTGCCCGTCGTCCGGGTAGTGTTCACAGATGCTCACGGATCGAGACAGCTGGAGCGCCATGCATGAGTGTGTACGCCTGTGTACACTCGACGCGCGTTTGGGTGTGGAGGCTTAGCTCAAAGGGGCAGACCAGCTGCCCGATTCAGAGGGCGTATGATGTCAGACGTCCTCAGCAGACGTCAGTCTGCCTCCGACCCTCGTCACTCCTGGATCCAGCATATATACCCTGTCCTGCGGTCCTCTTCTCGCAATTCCCGCCTTCATCTATCTGCCACCTCGACCCTCGTATATCAGCACTTCCATCATGTCTAACAAGGAGCTCGACCCGTACACCGCCAAGGCGGAGAACAACAATCATACGCCCCAGGAGAAGATCGAGGGTCTCCACGCCATCGTCAAGAACGTCAAGACCGGCATGCTCACCACGCGCTCCGCCTCTGGCCACCTGCACTCGCGCGCCATGGCGCCCGCCGGACGTGAGTCCCGACGCGTCGCCCCCGTTCGCGCCCTCGTACTGACTATATGCTTAGCCGTGGGGCCGACCCAGGTGACTGTCGTCTTCATCGCCAACAAGGTGTCGCACAAGCTCGACGAGATCGAGAACGACGCGCACGTCAACGTCTCCTTCTACGACCCCTCCACCACCAACTGGGCGTCCTACTCGGGCATCGCCAAGATCTCCCAGGACAAGCAGAAGATCGAGAAGTACTGGAACGCAGCGTGCGTCCATCCCGCATCCGTCCGTGCGTACATAGCAGTTCGCGCTGATCACGTCGTCTATCCCAGTACCAGTGCGTGGTTCGGCGACCTCGGCGACGGCGTGCACAAGGGCGACCGCAACGACCCGCGCGTGACCATCATCGAAGTCATCCCGGACGAGATCCGCTACTGGATCGCGACTCGCGGGAAGGTCGGGCAGGCCGTCGACATCGCGGTCAGCGCCGCCACCGGGAGGACTGCCGCACCAGGCGAGATGAGGACGATTACGAAAGATGAGGTGAGTGTATGCGGTTCTTGTCGTGTCGAATGGGATGTCTGAACTTTTCGTGGGTGCAGATTCAGCTGGTGCAGGGTTTGACGACTAAGTAGGACGCGTACCTTTACGTGTGGAAGGAACCATCGGATGTACGATAGCGTCTTGTGTTTCTAGCATTCATCAATCATGATCCCGAAGCATGCGTACCATGACAGTGCAAGACGTTACCAGCAACCGAGGGAGGTACGCCACCACATAGCAAGCATACTCCCATCCATCGACACGGCGGGGAGGTGCGTCGCGAATGTCGTGCTTGCAGTGGATGACTATAGGGAGAGGTGAGTGTCACACTTCGGGATACGTCTTTCACGGCTTGATGGGGTTGGATCGTGCGATAAGGAACTCCGGAAACATGGGAAGGCAAGGCTGTCAGGTTGTCAGACATGAGGCGCGAGGTCGTTAGTCGGCGTCGCGCTAGAAGAATATCAGACCGCGCTGCTCACACAGTGGCCGGTGGTGCACGGGTGAGCACCTCTACCTTCCTCCTCCTCGTCTTTCAGTTGTCCATGTTGACGCACCTCCGACCAGTCAGCGACTCGTGACCCGAGGCCAGAGTCGCAGTCTGCATGTGTGCGTACTTACGCAACGCTGCATATTGGTTCGTGGAACATGTTATCAACCACTTGAACTCTTGACACAGATGACCTGTTAGGACTTATATGCCTGAACCACTTTGCAATCGGGTCAGTGCTGGCCGCCGCGATGGGCGCTTCGATAGCCATATACGGACGGACACGTGCACAAGCTTACACACTGGTGCAAAGCAGCTTCACGTCAATGTGAATTTGGATGAGCCCGCAGGCTGCCACATCACGTACTGTGTTGTGAGCAAGGGCGCGGCTGTCACAGCTTACTATTCACTCGTAATCAGGATAATCAGAGAAGACTGTCCTGGAAATTCGTTCCACCCTTCCTAGCCATGTATCGCCGTCTGAAGGCCGTCAGCGACGGCTGTCGTCTCACCCATGATCAGCTCGTCTGCTGTCAGCTTGGATCGGCCCATCTACTGTCATGCTACCTATAAGAGGACGCACATCTGCGCCGGACTGCAGACTTCATCCAACCCAACACATCCTCAGCACATCCGGTTCATCACTCCCACCCAGTACACCTTCTACTAAGACAGCATGTCGTCCGAGTCCACTTCTACCCCTGCGCTCTTCCAGCCGATCAAGGTTGGCGACATCACGCTCGCCCACCGCGTCGTCCTCGCACCCCAGACCCGCTACCGCGCCGACGCGGCACACGTGCACACCGACCTCGGGGTCAAGTTCTACGAGCAGCGCGCCAGCGTGCCCGGTACGCTGCTCATCACGGAGGCCACGTACATCTCCGGGCAGGCCAGCGGCCAGCCTCATGCGCCCGGTATCTGGAACGACGCGCAGATCGCCGCGTGGAAGAAGGTACGCCCCTCTTGAGGATTGTGGGTATACGAGTGTTGACGACGGATGGGGACGCAGATCACGGAAGCAGTGCATGCGAAGGGCTCGTCCATCTACCTGCAGCTGTGGGCCTTGGGACGTGCTGCCCGTCCGAAAGTCTTCCACGCGGAGTTCCCGGACTATCCGTACGTCTCGGCGTCCGACATTCCGCTCAGCACCAGTCCGACCGATATACCGCGCCCTTTGACGAAAGAAGGTACGACGTTACAGTCACTGCGTTTGCCTTGACGTAGATCGCTCACGTTGCGGACCCTCCGCAGAGATCAAGGAGTACGTCCAGTGGTATGGGCAGGCGGCGTCGAACGCGGTGCACCGCGCCGGCTTCGACGGCGTGGAGCTGCACGCCGCGAACGGCTACCTCGTCGACCAGTTCCTGCAAGACGTCTCGAACAAGCGGACGGACGAGTACGGGGGCTCGATCGAGAACCGGGCGCGGTTTGCGCTCGAGATCATGGATGCGATCACCGCTGCGGTCGGCCAGAGCAAGGCTGCTATCCGTCTGAGCCCGTGGAGCAGGTACCAAGGTTCGTCTGCTGAGCGTGTATGTGCGTGTGCGTAAGGCTGATGAGATGGATATGTTCTGCGGACGGTAGATATGCGCATGGATGACCCCATCCCGACGTTCACGTACGTCGTGGAGCAGCTCAAGGCGCGCTATCCCGACCTCGCGTACCTCCACACTATCACGCCGCTCGCACCTGGTAACGAAGGTCCCGAGGACCCGTCGGTGCGTCTTTTATGCCAGTCTGCATGCTCGAGCGCGATTGCTGACATCTATCTCCCGTACGCAGCAAGCGGACTTCATGGACAGACTCTGGGCTCCGCGGCGCGTCATCACCACTGGCGGGTTCACCCGCGAGTCGGGTATCAAGACTGCAGAAGAGACCGGGCGTATCATTGGCTACGGTGTGCTGTTCACGGCCAACGTGCGTTCATCACTCTGCGTCTCCGGCCGTCTCCGGCCGTCTCCGGACCTTGCTGACCGCTGTCACATAGCCCGACCTGCCCTTCCGGCTGAAGAAGAACCTTCCGCTGAACCCGCTGGACGAGACGACGCTCTACACGAAGGAGCTCGAGCAGGGATATACGACCTACCCCTTCTCGGAAGAGTTCCTCAAAGAGCAGGGGTTGAAGAAGTAATACTTGGGAGGTGTTCCCGATCATTTCGAGTCGGCGGGGTGTACTTGTGTCTGCAGAGAGAACGACCTTTTACGAAGCACGTCTTCTTTGTGCGTGCATCTGACTAGTCCCGCAACCAGTCTTTTCACTTTACACCATGACACAATGCATGTAGACTTGAACAACGGAACAGAAGTACTGAAGCGCTGATAGCAGTTTGTTCGCCCGCTACTTCTTGCGCTCATTGACATGATGTGGCCCCCGACCTCCTACAGAAGATAGCGATGACGCACGAGACTCCAGCTCGGCGATTTTATTTGAAGAGTGGCATAAAAGAACACAGCGGGGCCCAATTATAGTCCTAGGCTTCAGCACGTACTACATCAAACTTGCAGCACTGATACATTCTTCCTTCCGAATGGTTTCGGTTTAAGCCCGATTATCACTGAGACCGATGGCGTTCTTCGTCCTTCGAGTGAGCGAAGGTTGGAAGTCCATGTATATGGTGTCAGCGCAAAGGGCGCCGATTCGGAATGGTGAGGGTGAGTAGGCGGTTCCCTCGGTGCGGGTTGTTGGCGCAGCATAGAGTCCGCCCCGACGTGAAGCTCGAGCTAGTGGGGCGGAGGGTCTACGAGACGGTCGCAAACACGTCACGCCAGGACTCCGCTGAGTAACGATGACTGGAAATGTGAAGGATACGCAGTGATGAGTGGGAGGGAGACGTGAGTGGCAATGGACGGGGTGCGCTCGCGCGTGGCAAGCCGGGGAAACGGATGACGGTGTTCGAGGTCCAAATGAAAGAGATTCGTAGAGGCCGAGTTCAGCCGTTGGTTTTCCAAGGAGCACACCCAGCTCCTCGCGGGCGTCCGAGCCCGTCGGACGGGTACAGAGCCCGCGGCTCGTGCTGAAGAAGGTCCTCCGAGTCGTCGGTTGTGGGTGCTGATGTGAGACAGGACGGACTTGATCGGGGAGGTGCAGGGGGCGCGAGCGAGAGGATGCGAGAGCTCGAGCTCGTAGGCGGATAGGGTGGTAGGTATTTCGCGCTGCACGAGTGGACGTCCATAAATGCGTTCGGGAGCCCGCCGCGACGGGTGCAGGTGCTGAAGGAAGGTCGAGCGATAGAGAATGAAATGGGTGATTTCAGGACAGCGCGGCCATGGGGTCACTTTCGGGCTCGACGTTTACGCGTGTGGGCGCCCAGGGCTGGAAGAGCAGTTAATTGGTATAAGTTGCATCACAGTCCTGGTGCTTACTTCGAACGCGTGAGCGGTCACTTCAATGATATTCCGGGCGGAGAGCTTTGGTAGTCTGTTCTTCATCACGTCCCGCACTGTAGGCTCCGTGACGGCGAGAGCTGGTTCTTCAACCTCCGACCAGGCCCTTTCCTGGCGAGAATAGCATATATCCAACTTCACAGCCTGGAGCGCACGAAGAAGCTCAGGCCGTAGAGCTGCATCGAGAGATTCCAGACCGACGAACTCCGCCGGCGGGCCATCGTAAATCACACTGATGCTAAGTTCAATAAGCTGTGTTGGACGAGGAAGGGAGGTCACAAGTCTCTCCATCTGGACCCAGATGTCAGGCTTGACAACACAATGACAGCGCAGGTGAAGGGACGTGAGGCTTGTAAGGGTGCAGAGAAACAGTTCGAGCTCTAGTATTCAGAGAAGCTCAGCTGACATTTTGGGATGCGAGAGGACAGAGGAGTCAATTGACTAACCTGTATCGCGACTCTCACCGACTGCAATTTCCAACTTCCGTACACCTCGTCCCAAGCGAAACAAGGACGGGCCAAAGGTCACCATGCATCCGGTTTGGCCGCCAGGCGTCGATCCACTGAATATTCCGACCTCCAGATCAAGTAGCGATGATGTAGTCGCCGTCTCCGACAACCATGCAATGAATTGCTGAGCACGACGTCGACTAGGAGGATCGTTATCCGAGGTGACGTTCAAATGCAATAGCGCTGGCCGACGGACGGCGGATGCACCATGCGACAGCCGAGGCGAGAGGTCCGCCGCAGGGTCTGGCCATGATAGCTTCCAAAGCACGAGACTGGACAAGGAGGGCAATGAGGAGAGGGTGCGACGGAGATCTCCAAAGGAAGGAAATGTGCAGTTCTGAATTTTCAATGTTCGTACAGTTGAGAACCGGGACATGGCCACAACGGAGCTGGGGTGTGATGAGAATGCCTCGACACCGTGGAGATAGAAAGTCATGGATGTCAGGTTGGGAAGATGCCCGGCGAATTCGAGCACGAAAGGTTTCCCATTGAAAGCAGGAGTGACCCAGTGGATGAACAAAAGTACTGTGCGGACAGACAGGAGATAGATCCTCATCTTCTCTGAGTGCAAAACCCGAGATACGAGTAGATCATACCGTTCTGGAGTACCAATCGAGAGTGCCTCAAACAGTTGGTGCCGGCTGGCGTGGAGCCATGCACTGCAGACCAAAGAGCAGCTGAGCAGAGTTTGGTACCTCTGGCGCACGTCCTCGTGCCAGCTCCCGCCGCACACAACCGGGATCCATGCGATAATCTCGTCGGTCAGCTCCGGTGGGAACTCAGGCATGTCCTACAGCTGTAATAGACCATTCACGCCAGCTCTGGTGTGACCTTGTAATCACTACTCACTAGGAAAAAGTAGGCGTACAATTGTTGGCATGCCAAGTGATTGGTGAGTGAGTTCCAGGCGCAGATGGCGGTAGATGGAGGGAGTCTCAGGGAGAGAGGGCAATGTCGGGGATGAGTTTGGGATGAGTCGACCTTTAAATGGCAAGCACGTGGACGCCACCTGCTCAAAGGCGGTGAAGACGCACATACTTATATAGACGCAGAGTGAACGCGAGTTCCCATCCGAGCTCCTCCGGGCACACCTGGCCACAGGGAATTTTCGGGTCTGTCCAGAAACATGTGAAGGCATCCCTAGTGAGTGCTCTCTGACTACGGAAGCCGGACAAACAGCTGAGTCGGATGTCACCACACAGAAGTGACGTACTCAAGCTACTTAGCGGCGCGGCGCGACCCGAAGGCAGCAGCCACATGCAGAAGGCGTCAGTAGCACATAGATGAGGTCGTGCGCAATTGCACGTACAAGGTTAACGGGACAATCAAGTGTCTTGGGGCGCCGAGGGTGTTAGGTCCTTCCATGACTGACCAACCGATCCTATGACTGATGATGCGATAAGCAGTTCCTCGGACACGGGAAAGTAGCTGCCAGGCTGTCAGAGGAGGATACACGTTGCACATTAGGAGACGATCAGACGATACAGTACTCAGGCTCCGAGACCAGTGGCAGAGTGGCCTGAGACTCCAGTGACCGACAATGAACGGGTGAGCACATCCCATGAGATCGGACTTGGTAATCAGGTGGTTGGTAACATGCTCTACAGTGCAGGTTGAGTCGTATCAGCAAGAGCACATAACTCAAACTTTGACCTGAGCTTTGGCTCGGGTCGTAGTGGCGCCGCCTTGGGCGTCACCGTAACCACCAATACTTAAAGTTATTGCGCTAGAGCGGCTTCACGTCACCCGGCGGACCTCTGCTATCGCCTGCAGGCTGTGTATGAGAACACAACGCCAAGTAAGAGGCACAAACTTGCCACAGCTCACCATTCGTCCGTACTCAATCTCAGTTTGTGGTTTCCAGCCATGGTTCGCCGTCTGGAATCCGTCAGCGACATCAGCCGCCTCAAAGCGCACCTACTTTCAGGCCATTTATAAGGACAGGGGCCTTTGTGCCGTCCTTGATACAACACATCCTCGCTCTTCCTGTCCATAGCTATCTCCACCTGTACCCAGTACTCCCCACTCAACCTCATGTCACCTGCTTCCACCCCCGCGCTCTTCCAGCCGATCCAGGTTGGCGACATCACCCTCGCCCACCGCGTCGTCCTCGCACCCCAGACCCGCTACCGCGCCGACACGGCACACGTGCACACCGGCCTCGGCGTCGAGTTCTACGAGCAGCGGGCTAGCGTGCCCGGCACGCTTCTCATTACAGAGGCCACGTACATTTCCGCGCAGGCGAGCGGCCAGGCCTTTGCGCCCGGTATCTGGAACGACGCGGAGATCTCCGCGTGGAAGAAAGTACGCGGCTCTTGCTGTTGAGTGTATGCGTTCCAGTACTGACCACGACCCGGAACGCAGATCACGGAAGCGGTGCATGCAAAAGGCTCGTACATCTACCTGCAGCTGTGGGCCCTGGGACGTGCCGCCCGTCCGAAAGTCTTCCACGCAGAGTTTCCTGACTATCCGTATGTCTCGGCCTCCGACATTCCTCTCAGCACCAGTCCGACCGAGATACCGCGCCAGTTGACGAAAGATGGTACGTGCATATAGTTGCTGCATTTGACGTTATCGTTCACGCCCCGTATCGCTACAGAAATCAAGGAATACATCCAGTGGTACGGCCAGGCGGCATCCAATGCGGTCGACCGTGCCGGCCTCGACGGCGTCGAGCTGCACGGCGCGAACGGCTATCTCGTCGACCAGTTCCTGCAAGATGTGTCGAACCATCGGACGGACGAGTATGGCGGTTCTATCGAGAACCGGGCGCGTTTCGTGTTCGAAGTCATGGATGCGATCGTAGCAGCGGTAGGCCAGAGCAAGACTGCTATCCGTCTCAGCCCGTGGAGCAAATATCAAGGTTCGTGCAGTCACACCTGCAGCCTGCGCAGTATGTGCGGGCGCGTGTGCTGACGAGATGTTATGTAGATATGCGCATGGACGATCCTGTCCCGACGTTCACGTACGTCGTGAAGCAGCTCAAGGAGCGGTACCCAGAGCTCGCATACCTCCACACTATCACCCCACTTGCACCTGCTAACCAAGGCCCGGCAGATCCGTCGGTGCGTCTCTCACACTGAAACCCGCGGACTGAAGCGTGATCACTCACGGTTCTGCTATAAGCAGCAAGCGGATTTCATGGACCAGTTGTGGGCTCCCAACCCGGTGATCACCACAGGCGGGTACACCCGCGACTCAGGCCTTAAAACCGCAGAAGAGACCGGTCGCATCATCGGCTACGGTGTTCTGTTTACAGCTAATGTGTGTCTTCCGTCCCCGCCCTCAGCATGTATGTCGATCTTGCTGACTATCATATGCGTGATCTAGCCCGACCTGCCCTTCCGGCTGCAGAAGAACCTTTCGATGAACGAACTCGAGTTGCCCACGCTCTACGCGAAGGGGTTCGAGCAGGGCTACACGACGTACCCTTTCTCCCCAGAGTTCCTCCAACAGCAGCAGTCGAAGCAGTAGGAGGTGTTCGTTCTCCGTCCGAGCAGCGGGGAGAGGAAACAATTCTCCAGGAAACTATCTCAGCGAGTGGCGGGTATGATTTCTATTGTACAACATGCATATCATGCAGCGCATAACGGCTGGCATTTGATTCAAATTGTAACAACACAGATACGGGTTCACGCGTGGCAGGAAGAGCTGGTCTACTGAAATTCCGATCTTGAGCTTAGACTCCCGACATTCCCGAGAAGGTTGCGCGCGCGAAGACTGCGCCTCGAGTCTTACGGTCAGCATCCATCACAAGTCAAATATCCACACGACTACGGTCCATCAAACACGTCCATTATACAGGGTATTATATGTAGTACAGCACTGATACATCGTTTGGTCTCACAGAAGTCCGCACAAGCTTAAGCCTGCTTGTCACCGAGCCCGACGGCGTTCTTCGCCTTCTCAGCGAGTGAAGGCTGGGAGCAACCCGTGGTGAGCACATGTACAGTGCACAGATAGTACCGGACCATGCGTACCTTGTTCTCGTTCGAATTGGAGCTGAACGCGTCGCCGACCTGCTGCGTGGTCGACTTCTCGCTCTGGGGCTGCAGGGTGGACGCGGCAGAGTCGCTCTTGCCCTTGATCTTGTCACCGAAGTGCTCGGTGGTCGACTTCTCAGAGTCGGGCTGCATCACGGAAACGCGTCAGTACGGTGTATCGTGCGGGCACAGTGGAGACGCACCTTGATAGCAGCGGTGGCCTTGTCGGTGAAGCTCTGGCGGCCGTGGTCGGACATAATGATGATTAGATAGAGTGATAGTAGAAGTGGAGATGAGTAGTTGTGGTGGAAGAGTTGTGGGTTGCTTGATGTCGGCCCTGGTCGAACTCGCCGAGCTTATATACTGCTTCGAAGGCGTAGTGGGGCCGCCGAGAACATACGTGTCCGCTGAGTGACGCAAGGTGGGGCCAGACGTCACCAGGAGGCTACGATGGACGCGTCGTGGTCAGCTGGCCGCGACGGCGCGACCACTGTAGTAGTAAGTACGTGTTCAGAACGCTGAGTACTGACGTCAACATGTTTTGGCGTGGACGAGGAACAGCACCACTCCAGTGTGTACGCGTGGCGCGACGGTGACCAGTCGGAGGTCAGACATTCCAGAGCGCATATGGTTCGCTGATGTTTCTTCTCTTCATCACGTCAAAAAGAGCCCACCATCGAAAAGATGACATGAACACAGACCAACTGAACTTGGGGTGGAGGCTTGGTGGAGGCACGAGTAGCGAAAATGGGCGCCTCATGGAATCATACGAGGAGGCGGTGCTCGGCATCCCAGGTGCGCAGCCGAATCTCTTACTACGTGCACGTAGCACTAAACTAGCACCCCTCTCAACGACATGTGAGGTCAAAGTATGTAACACAATTTGCGAAGTTCTGAGGAGCGCGACCAGCCGGAGGGGTAAGTACACTGTGTGTACTCTACTGTACTCGTCACCATACTGCCATCATACTACTTACCTCCCAGATACTCTCCCTCGAACAATCTCTCTGCCCCCACACTGCCACGGGACTCGGTGCCTTCGGTCTTTCAGGGGATCTTCGGTAACACTCAGGCATCCGCGTTTAGAGTACGAGTACTACAATCTTGTTGCGTACCTCGCCAACAGATCTAGGAGCACTGCCTGGAC
>WJSG01012964.1:0-23217 GCA_016618145.1 Sanghuangporus lonicericola | reverse complement strand
GACTCGTATAACAAGCGGAAAGCGGAGCACGATGAGGCAGAGGAGGCGAAGCGAGCTAGGCTTGAGGAGGAGGACTTGGATGAGCAGGGTCACGATTTGATGGTACGTTCTTCTGATATTGCTGAAGCACTGATGAGTTGATCTCTGTGGCCCATGCTAGCCTGTGGATATCCCCGATCCACCTCCAAGCCCTCCTAAGAATCGGTCACGGTCTGGCAGGCGCATCAAGGCGCCGATTGCGCAATGGCTTGATTTTATTCCCTCAGATCCTCGCGGTCTTCCCTCACAGATTGCTGAGGTGCTCCCGGCACCACTGCCCCAGCCCATTCCTGCCCTGTCGCCTCCTCGCAATGATCTCAGCCCTCCGGGTCAATCGCAGCAAAGTCAGGAGGAGAGGGTTGCTTACTGGGACCTGCCTCCCGACGCTTTCGGTACTCATAGGCGGTACTATGGCGCTGACCTTCCGAAGCGCGATCCTGAGGCCGCGCTCACATTCGAGGACCGCTGCAACGCCCCGAGCCTCGCTGGGCCCCTACCCGACCCGACAACATTCAAGTCTATCCGATGGCTGAACAGAGCTGCAGAGCTCCCGCCGCTTCCGGACGCCAATCCATACGAGCCGTTTGAGAACATGTCAACCTTCCTTCTGTGCGAATGGTTCTACAACAGCTCGCACACGAAGTCGCTCAAGGATCTCGACGCTCTGTGCAGCAAGCTCACTACGCCGGGCTTCTCCACGGCTGACCTCGTGAACTTCAAGGCACGGCGCGAGATGAACCGGCTCGACCAGTTCCAGAAGAAGACCGGCATCTTCTCGGAGTACGATGGCTGGAGAAAGGTCTCACTCGACCTGCGTGCTCCCCAGACGGGTGAGACGTTTGCCTCGGAGGCTGAAGTCCCAATATTCACCGTCAAGGGGCTCCAGTGCCGTCGTCTTCTCGAGGTGATTGTCGGAGAGGTACAGGACCCGAGGTTTGCCCACCAACGAAACTGGTTCCCGTATGAGCGATACTGGACGCCTCCAGGTTCCGGTCCTGCCGATAACACCCCGGACACACCGTCTGAGCACCCAGAGACCCCCAACGACTCTCCGCACCCAACACCTGCGCATGGCGCAGAGGACATGCCACCGGAGCTCATCCGCATGATATCTGATACGTTTGACTCGGACGCCATGCTCGAGGCGCACACAGACATCCAGAACATGCCACGCAATCCTGCCGACCCTCCTGACCTCGAATACGCTGTCCTGCCCCTGCTCCTATACTCAGACAGCACCCGCCTAGCGAACTTCGGCTCTGCTTCCCTCTGGCCGATTTATCTCTGGATCGGGAACATTACCAAGTACATCCGCGGCAAGCGTGGCGCATTCACTGCGCAGCATGTTGCATATATTCCGACGGTGTGTATTCCCGCTGTAGTGTGCGCAGTTGGCTTCCACTGACTTCATGTCCGGCATTGTAGCTGCCTGACACCATCCAAGATTTCTATACGTCACAGTACGGACGCTCCGCTTCTGCGGAGACCCTTCGATGGCTCCGCTGCGAGCTGATGCAAAAGGTATGGGAGCATCTCCTCGAGGACGAGGAGTTCAAGCATGCCTACAAGCACGGCATCGTTATTGAGTGTGCAGACGGCATCTTGCGCCGTCTGTTCCTTCGCTTTTTTACATACTCTGCAGACTACCCGGAGAAGTGAGTCGCATTGTGTCCGTCTCTATCTACTCTGACTAACACTCGTAGAGCGTTGATTATTGCCATGCGCCACCTCGGCGAGTGTCCGTGTCCGCGTTGTCTCATCAAGATGAAGGACATTGCGGCTGCGGGCACAAGAGTAGACGACCAGCGTCGCTCACACAAACGAGTCGACACCCAGCCGCTGCAGCGCCTGCTCGAGAGAGTGCGTGGTTGGGCATTCAAAGGCCGGTCCATGGCAAGCAAGGCATTCAAGAAGCCGCTTCAAGAACTCTCGCTCTTCCCTATCCGTGTAAGTGGCTGTTAGGCCTTGGGGAGACTGTTCACAGCTCACGTGCGTGACAGTGCGCATTCTCGAAGTTCATGTCCGAAATGGACGCGAATTTCTATGAGATCTTTGTGCCGGACCTGATGCACGAGTTCGAACTCGGCGTCTGGAAGGGAATCTTCAACCACATCCTGCGGATACTTATCGCTGAGGGCAAAGACCGTGTTCCGGCTTTCAACGAGCGGTGAGTGCCCTGATATATAATGCGCTCCCTTGCTGATTCAGAACTGCATGACAGAATGCGGAACACACCTACATTTGGACGCGGAACAATCCGTCGGTTTCGCACCAATGTTTCGCGACAGAGCAAGCTTGCAGCCCGGGATTACGAGGCATTCCTGCAGGTACATCTATGCCCGTCTGACTCCTGGCGATGCTAACACATCGTTTGTAGGTTATGATCCCCGCAATCGAGGGCCTGCTTCCCCAGGAGCACTGCGATATCGTCACTGACCTCCTCTTCGAGCTTGCAAACTGGCATGCACTTGCGAAGCTGCGCCTGCACACCACAGTCACTCTCGAGGTCTTCCGCAAGGCTACCAAGCTCATGTACGCCGCGGTTCGTCGCTTTGCCCGTACGACGTGCGAGGCATATGTCACCTACGAGCTCGACCGCGAAGCAGAGGCTCGAGGACGTGCTCAAGCTCGCACAGCTATTCGAATCCAAGCTGCAGGTGGTACAAGTACGGCCGTGGCCAAGAAGGATCCGAAAGTCGTAGTATTCCGTGTCTGGCACACGTACAAGTACCACTGCCTCGGGGATTACGCCGATTGCATTGAGCGATGCGGATGTACTGACTGTACGACTTCTCAGACTGTAGGTTGCACACTCCCTCCTTTGACACATACTAATTCTGTCATGTAGGGAGAATGCGAGCACATTGGAGTCAAAGACTACTATGACCGGACAAACAAGAACGAGTTCGTCGAACAGCTTGCAACCCACAAGCAACGTGAAGCGCGTCTCCATGGAATCCGCGAGGAGATGGACCGGCAGGAGGAGACGAAGGCAGCGCAGACGAAGAAGCAGGAGGAGAGCGACAGGGCGAAGGCTGACCTGAAAGGCAAGCGGCGTGCAGTCGAGCCAGACTCACCGTCGGGATTGAACTCAGATTCTGACGACGATGAAGACAAGCCTGCACCGTCGCCATATGCCCGCTACACCATGGGAAAGTCGCGCAAGGATCGTCTCCAACTCTACGACTGGTTGGCAGTCCACGAAGGTGACCCGGCAATCAAGGTATATCTCATCGAGTGTGCAACAGAGCCTGTGCTAACTGTGGCCCAGGATTTTATTCCACGGCTCAAGAACCATCTCATTGCGCGACAGCTCGGTCTGCAAGATGAAGATGCTGTTCCCGATGTGTACCGCAGGTCACTGAGCATCCGCGACAATACGCTCTACCGCCAGAAGACTGTCTCATTCAACTATACGACATACGACATGCGGCGTGACCAGGACACCGTGAACCCTCGGTCACATCCCGATGTCCTCCTCCTGACATCGCAGGATGATGAAGATGACTTCCCATTCGCATACGCCCGTGTAATCGGTGTATTCCATGCTGAATTCCGCTACACTGGTCCCGAGTCGAAGAGCAGCCGATGGGAGTGCGCCGACTTCCTCTGGGTGCGTTGGTTTGCTCTGGACCCTTCTACAGATACTCCGGGAGGATTCCGTCACCGCCGACTTCCGCGTATCACATTCCTCAATCCGTCAACGCAGGCCGACGAAGACGGCTACCCGGCGTTCGGGTTTGTAGACCCAGCTTGTGTCCTCCGAGGCGCGTACATTATTCCGGGATGGCACCATGGCCCTACGGAGGATATCTTGCCTCGTGCGTCGATCGGGAGAGCAGACGGTACCGACTACGACTGGGTCTGTTATTACGTTGGGATGTGAGTGCTCCAAGGCTGACTATCTGGCGTTCAGGGATGATTGACCCATATCAACTAGGTTCCCAGACCGCGAGATGTTCATGCGGTTCTTCGGCGGCGGCGTTGGCCATAACGGTGTTGGAGTCAGCTTGGAGAAATCGCGGCACCGCGCCGATCGTGTCGAACGCAGCGGTCATGCACAGACGGTACATGTAGACTCCTCAAGCAGCAGCGAGTCTGCGGACTCGGACGAGGAACTCGGAGGGCTCTCGAGGGCATGTGAAGAGGCTGAGCAAGCCTTGGATGAGGCGCTTCAAGCTCTACAGGAGTCCGATGAAGAGGAGGAAGAGGACCTCACTGGAATGCTCCTCGCAGACCCGAATGAAGACGCGGTGATCAAATGGGGCGATCTATTTGCACTGGGTGGTGCTGACGAATTGCAGGCCAATGAAGACAAAGAAAGGGAGGAGGAGGAGGAGGAGGAGGAGGAGGAGGATGCAGACCTCTACGCTGACTACTCATTGTTGTAGATACCGAGCGCATTGCGTGCTGCAGTCTGCAGAGACTCATATTGTGCCGCGGCTCTTGGTGGCAAACTTGGTGTGTTGTGGTCTCTTCCTTTTGCATAGGTATGTATACGCGTATATAAGACACTGTCATACCCCGTGCGATCTGCCATATATTTGTAAGTGGGCGTATAGTAGGACCAGAACATACAGGGAATCGTCCGCGCAGACGGTCCCGTTTAGGCCCATACAAGCGCTCAGTACAAGGATGGTTGTCCATATGTGGCTGTCATACCTCGTCTCGACTATATACCCATACCGGCAGTGCGCCGGTTTCGTGATGGCAACCGCGCGGTGGAGTTTCTTGCACATTCCTCTCCAGCTTGCAAGCAGCCTGAATTCGGAGTTTTCGATCAACGTAAGGATGACATCTAACGTCAGCCTGCTTGCGGTCAGCACTGAGCAGTGGTCGGTGGACAGGGTGTGCTTACGGAATTGGTCCACGAAGTTCGTAGTCCGGACCAGACATACTTTGTGGGAACGCCACGCGCTGTCGGTGTCCGACGGCCACGTCGGCGCCGTGTGTGGAGGATGAGGAGTATTCGAGCACGTCCGAGCACCCGGGGTGGAGTGCGGAGGGGGGATCGTAATCGGGAAATCCCGACGAGCCAGGACGTTGCATATGGACCGGCAGGAAGCCAAGGATATGCGCAGAAGTCTGAGGGATCTGGTAAAAACGGTACGGGACTCGCACGTGTCGCCGGACACGGGTAAATGTGAGGTCCAGCAAAAGCCCGCGCGTACTATATAAAGCACGAGACTAGATCCACAGCAATGGCTGTGTAGCGACGTGAGGAGAAGAAAGGAGAGGGAATGGGCCCGCCGACGAGCACTGCTGCGACCTCGACGAGCGAGAACACACGAGTCTGGCATTCTGAAGCGTACGACTGCGGACAAATTGCACTGGAACCGAGGGGGTGTCGCTGGACGGCGAGAGATGGTGCCGTTTGTCTCGGTAAGCAAGAAGCATCGTAGGTTGGGAATGTGGGAATGCGATCGCTATATGGAAAAGCCGGCGAAGACCGGTGTGAGTTTACACGCCTGGACGGCAGGCACGAGAGATGTCGAGGACGAACCGAGTGTGAGAGTGAAAGTCATGAACATATCAGAAGGTAAGGGAAGAGCGAGCGAGCGTCTGGGAAAGCGGTGTATTGCTAGTAGGAAGAGGTTAATCGATATCAGCCTCGTGTTTCAGCGCGCGCGGCTTGTCGTGCCTAACACCGGAAGCAAGTAACACCTGGCAGTCGTTAGAAAAGTACGCCGAGCGAGCCCAGAACAACGGAAGGTTTGTCGGAATGCGGTCCAGAGTTCGAGGGAGGGGATTGGGTGGAGAGGGTGTGTGGTACGTATTTGTCGTGAGACGACAGATGTGCTGAAGACAAAGTCGCGTGTCGACGGCATCGCCGGAATCGCGCAAGACGTGCCGATGGAACGGAAAGGTCTGGAGATTGACTCTAGATTGGCGGCTGGTGTCGAGGACAGTGGGAGTGTACACGGTCCGCTGGACGAATGTAGACGTTATTCGCCGTTTGTGGACGACGAGCGGCACAACACAAGCATGGTAACGCAGCGTGATGTGGCGCATCCGAGAGCCGTCGGAGTGAACGTGATGTTACCGGGTCGCACCCCAGATGCTTGTTGTGAACGTAATGTCGTCGCGGGGCCAGGGCGGAGGGGGGATTGAGCTGAAGAGACGTATGCTCCAACGGGGTGTGCCTGACCGAAGCTGCATAGTGCGGTCATTGTGCGCAGGACATCCTCCGCGATGTAGACCGGACGGGGTACGAGGGTCCCGTGCCGCGGACTTGGGTACGGGCAGGTCTGGCTGATGTGATCAGGGTTGCACAGATGAGCAGCGATTGTGGAGGAATCGGAAAGATGTCTCCGTAGATGGGGAGACTCCGACAGGTACGAATGGAAGCATGGACAGATGGTATGGACGTGCGAGACTCTCCGGTGCACCTGATAATAGTGTTAGGTCAGGACAGGTCGTAACGGGAAGTAGTACTTCTCATTAAGCAGGACGGTCATTCTCCAGAGGGTTGAATGGCCTTGTGTGCCCGCACCATGACGGTACACGTAATTGGAAGGCAGTCATCAGTCGCTGCCAACAGGGAAGCACGACAACGATAGACGTTGGTGACATAGTGTGAGGTAAGGTGGACGCGAGGTTGCGGACTTGCAGGTTTCGACTTGCACATACCAGGATCGGCCAATCTGTAAGCGAGCAGCGGTATTGGAAGGAGTATATCGTGGTTGTGAGCAGCGTGTTCGTTGGTCACGACAGGAACGGTGATGGTACAATCAACGACGTACGCAACCCAGGGTGCACCCTGAGGTGGTTTGTTCGAGACGCGTCAGCGAATCGAGAGAGTGCAAGCATTAGGGCGTATCAAGCAGCGACCACCTGGGCATCCGTGTCTTGCGTGGACTAAGACACTCAGTGAACACGAGGAGGAGGTCATACGGATGACGCGTTGATGTCCGACGCTGGATCGAGTGCGGTAGTACGGCAACAAAGAGAAACCCGGTAAGTAGCACTGCCATTGTAGGCGGTCCGGCCTCCCCTGAAGTGCCGAGCGCCGTCGCCATGGCGCGGTGGCACCGGTTTATGCGCCGCCGACCATAGTGCCTACCCTCTCTTCCCTCTTCCTCACATCCGTACGACCCTGACCTCGAATGGCGTCGGCGAGTGTTTGCTGGCAAGGCATCCTGTGTGGTTCATGACGCAAAGGAAACCAGTTTAGGTGAGCATGTACTTGTATCGGGCGCCGATATTGATTGCACGCCCCTCTGCATCACAGATCTTTGCTATTGTCACGGATTCTGCTGAGCAGGACGAACACCCGTAGCAAGAAAAAGCATGTACGGCAAATGTACCAGGGCGGACTTCGGTGACAGACAAGAATGTAGATGCGGCCGCGGGATGCATGTTGACTGCGCGTTACGCTGCGGTAAGATTTGGCATGGACAGCTGCAGACGAGTGCTGATTGTCCCGTCGTCTTTGTAGGAATTCACCTAATGTGTGGCCGGTCGTCGCCAGCGGATGAACTGCAGCCGCAGCGTTCATCGTCGTCAAGTGTGCCCGGCGTTCCCGAGTTGCGTATGAGCTCGGTGACAACTCCAGTGGCGACATTGTGTGGTGCGTCTCCTCGGCGATTTAGTTACTCACATATTTCCGCATCCGTAGCGTGTCATACGGCGTCGACGTGGTGTTGACCTTGCTCGACATGTGCTTCGGTGTAACAAGAAAGACAGGCTGTGATGCAAACAACGCATGTACAAGACACGGTGTACAATGGATGGAGAAGTCGGTGCCCTTTGGGAACAGTAGTCGTCTATATAAAGGAGAGTCAGAGTGGTGTCGTTGTCGGTACGTGATCACACAGCATCCGAATCCAGTGCTTCCTCTAGCGATATGCGCCGTCGTACATGGCCAGGTCATCGTTTGCGCGAAGACACATGTCTGTCCACCGTACCCAGGGCGGGTGGTGTCCATAACCTCTCCCGCCGGAGACACGTCGCTGTTATCGCGTAATGGGAGAGGGCTGCACCCACGAATAAAGCGTAAAGACGTCGTCGCTTCGTCGACGTGGTGCGCCCGAAGGGTTCATGCATGTACGACTGCACTTACATCACAATACTGGGATTGTGAGAAGGGTAAGAAAGAATGTGCGGAAGGGCGACAGTAGTGCGACAACGGCGCGAATAGACGACGGGTTGCTGTGTGTTGTTTTGAGAACGGAGACCAGTGAACTAGTGCGTCAGCACGGTGTGCGTTCGTGCAGTGTAAGTCCGAAAGGGGTCGGAAAAGCTACAAGATCCCGCCCCTTCGTCATCGCAATGTGAGCGTGGCATGTTATCGCGACGTGAGCGTGGTATGTACACCCCACCTAACACGCGCTGGGAAACAGTGGTGGGGCCGAGCGCAACGAATGCTGGCGATGGCGACGGGGCTCACGGACGGCTACTCGAATGGTCTTCTACTCGATGTACCCACTAATGTCGACGGAGCGGGACGTCTGAATTCAGGCAGGATGATAGTTTGATATTGTCGTGAACAGGACGAGCGCTGTCCTAGCGATGTCGTCCTTGTCGACATGCGCTCCTTCGCTGGTCCTGGTAACGTCCTGAAGATCCACCAGGCTCGTCCGCAAGGAGTTTCTACTCCGCATGCGAATGCCTCAGGCTGGTTGGGAGGGAGAGTTCGGAAAGGGTGCGCATGTAACGAGCACGATTGAGTTTCGTGCCGCCCATTTTGCAAGGGCGTTGTACGTGCGCGTGTGACCGCCTGGGCTACTGATCACTGTGCCGCAAAGATAGTATGTTACGATGACACGTGTTGGCTGAGGGCGCGCGTCGGCGGCGTTTGTCAGGAAACAACATACGCAGGGAACAGCACCCGCAAGAAACAGCATACGCCGGAAACATCATAGGCAGGAAACGAATACATCACACATGAAGGGACATATCAGGCTCCCGGAACCCTCCGGACTGGGACTGTCGCAAATAAACCCAAAGACTTGAGTGGCAGGTAACGAATGGCAACAGCGGCTTCTGGACGTCCTCGCTTCTCGGGGATGTCGTTCGGCTGAGTGGTTACGACAGGCGTCACGCGCAATGCTTCGTCCACCACTCTTGCTACCTCGACCGGCGCCGTGCACCACGCGAGAACGCTGCTAACCAAAGGTAGGAACTGTCTGCGACTAGCGGGACGGGCCCGTGGTAGGACACGCGCTGAAGATGTCGTAGGCTGGGTGTGGACGCTCAAGGAAACGGATCACAGTGTCGCGAACTATCGCGCCACAGTACCTGGCGACTGCGACGAGGGCTGCTCACAGACCGCGAGCATGACGCGATACGACTGCTGTCTACCACCGGCGTGGTGGACGACTGGCCGAACAGCATGGAATCTGGATGAAACCCGCCGAACAACGCAGACCATCGCCGCGCGCACTCGGCTATTCGGAATTGCGAGAACTGGTTCGCGACAGACGCCGGATGAGCTGGTATGTTTTCTGTCCACCACAACCACCCCACTGCGACCCGAACTCCAGCACGTTTGCCCGTTTCAATCATTGTCGGCCTACGCAAACGGGACCTCTACAGTCAGTTCGGTGGTCGCTCGCACTGCTCGAGGATGTTGATATCGCGGGAGGATGGACATTGTCCGGGAGAAACTGTGGCCGAGCCAGCGGTACGTCTCCCCCACCTGTAAATGCCCTTGTATACTTGCGGTTGATCCTTGTCTGACATGCCAGGGGTGCTGTTACGGGACAAGCAACCGGAGACGCGGACTCTGTCCGGACGATTCAACGCCGAGTTTATCTGGCGTACGTTTCCAGACGAATCAAGACGTATTTACGCATCACAATCCTTGCGTCCGCCACGGTGAGGTCTCACGGAAAGTGGACGGGTGACTGCTACAAACAAAGCCTGTACGCGTGCTGCAGTGCAAAGCTGAAGCGAAGCAATCTAGGTTATTATGAACACCCTCTACCCCTGTCGGTGCAAGTTAGAGACAGCGACCCTGTCGTGTACATCGGCACATTGCCCATGCTTATGCCATTGAGGTCAGCTACTGCATCTAAGAAGGTGGTTAGCGATTGGAGGGAGCATTCGAACAATGCCACGTACGTCAACGAATGGAGTATGTGCATGGAAATAGAAAACTGATGTCTTGCGTAGGCACTGGAAACCTCGAGGTCTGCCGTACATCCGACGGTCGCACCACATGTGCATGTCAGATGTCCAGACACCCGTGCATGGAAGAGCTATAGATCACAGGCATGTGTGCAATGGGGGTACGTCTGTCCGCACCTTGTCCGCAAGCGAGAATCGAAGCTGATCGGTGTTATTTGTAAACAGGACACGTTGCCTATGAATCTCTCAGGAGAATTGACTTGAAAAAACAGTACATGGCCACTGGCATCCAGATTTCTTTCGGTGGTGGCCGTATGAAACATATAACACGCCAGGACGGTGTAAACAAGGAAAGCGCATACCGCGTTAAGCGATTCAGGAAACAGTATGTGTTCCAAAGCTGGTCAGGCACGTCTTCATCTGACTATCATTGTCACATGCAGAGATATGTGCTAGGAAAGTGCATATTACCAGACACGTGCATGCATATGGTGTGTCTGTTCGGTCGCGGACGACAGACGAAGTTCGAAGCTGATGAAGTTTGATATAGCCAGGGAAAAAACATGTAGCTACTCTACATCGCCGCGCTGCGCTAAGACGTAACTGTGAAAGATTTTAAAAGCATTCAGCTGTACACGGCCATCCAATAACATTTTGGCTGCAAAAAAAAAGACGGACAGTAGCAGCGAGGAGTTTGTGCACATGGACGGTGCTGCGAGTATAACAATAGCAATACGACTGTGGAACTGGGACATATACTGATCGCGCTGGTGGTTCATACGATATCTCAGTGCCGGTACTACAAGGGAACGAAGGCGACCTGAACAATTCAAGCAGGACAGGTCGCCGTGCAGCTAGTAAGCTTTTCTAAGCTCTGGATGCCGTGATGTACATGCACGCTTCATTATACGGCGTGACAGCACGTATGAGATGTACTGGTGCTTGCTGAGGCGGTCGCCAGGACATACGATGATACGCGACATGCGTCGACGCAGCACGTCGACACACCGTTGAAGACAGATGGACGGGCTTTAGTCAAAAGCAATATATAAATCAGATACATGGACGCGTACAGATGTGGCTTTCAAATATCGTATGACTGGTGAGCGAACAGGGGGGGGGGGGGGAAGCAATGTACAGTCGTCGGACAGTAGACACCGTGACAGTAAGTGGGACACTCGGCAAGTGCAAGCTGGAGTAGAGGAGCGGGCAAAATGATATTGTGATCGTACACGAGAGACTATGGACTATCACGGAAGCAAGACGGTGGTGATGGACATACGAAGTCACAGGAGCTACTTGTTGCGGGCGAAGAAAGCGCAGACGGTCACCAAGTCATTGAACTCGACGTCGCAGAAGTCTGTAACGGGGTAGGTGATCGCTTTCATGATGACGACGGGGCCGTACCACGGAGTCGGCGCAGGCTTGATGCCATGCGTGAGATGCGTCAGGGACGCGTTGAGCGTCTGCTTGATTCTATACTCATCAGTGGAGAAGTAGATGACGAGTGGCGATGTGAGGGGTCGCAAGTCAGCCCCGTGAGTGACGACGGCCTTGGCAGCCGGGTCTTGCACATACTCCACTAGGAACGGTACCCATCCGTATGCGAAGACGTGGTCGCCTATGTCACGAGGGATGACTGGGATGTCGACAAAAGACATCTCGTCTGTATGCACGTCAGAGGAGAACATAGTATCGACAGGGAACGGTTACTCGCCGGTGAGAGCGTCAGCGTACATGGCACGGACCATGCGCGCCCCGTCATTTCCGGTGACAGAGGCGAAGCCGGCGGTTGCGGGGGACAAGACTCTCTCCGGAAGCACAGAGTCGAGCTCACCGCTTCCGATAGACAGCGCATCCATCACCAGCCCCGAGGGGATGTCATTCTCGGTCAGGCATGATGCGTCGTCGGGCAGGGCGGAGGCGACGGTGTACGTCTCAAGAGAGAAGGTATCCTGTGCCATGTTGTCGGACTGGACAGCGGCCGCGCATGCGAGGGCGTAGTGGGTAGCTTTCTCGGGAGTGAGGATGTGCGCCCCGTCGCAGAGCATTACATGCACGTCCCAATGCTGTGAGCGAAGGACATAGGAGGGAAGGTCAGCGGGACAGGGTCGGCCATCCTCTCGTTATAGACTGCGTACCTGTATGACATGTTGAGGACAGCAATAGTAAGTGTTGGACTTGCAAGCCGAGCAGACGTGGGATGTAGTGTTTCCACAGTATTGGCATGCGCCTACACCTGCAGCAGGGCGAATAGCGGTCATGGGGTGAGGGGGGGGGAGAGGACAACCAACATCGTCGTCTGAGGGGAATTGCATGGTGGGGAATCGAGGGATGAGTGCGAGTTTGAGTTTGAGAGGACCAGCTCCGACGTGAGCTCTTTATATGCGAGTGGTACTCACAGCACGTGGTGCAAACGTTCTCGGATAGCGTTGTCACACGGGAACCGGGGACGACGCACCTCGAACGGGAAGGTATGCAGTGCGAGCAAGGGTTTGTTGCGGAAATATGTGAGAACACAATTCCGTGCACTTGCGTACCTAACCAGCGCGCCAACGGCGGCGATTATCCGACAGTATGGGCGCGGGACGAGCGACAACAGGAGCTGCTTGGAGACGGAAGCAGTGGAACCCGCGTCCGTGGAATTCGAGTAGGCGGTTTGTCGGAAGAAAGCGCCGATGGGAAATGACGAATCAGCGGTGACGCATGAAGGCCTGACGAGAGCGGGTGTTGCGATGGTCACGTCGTCAGAAAGTACACGACCTATGCACAAAACATTTCAAGTAGACATCTCTGAACAAGCACCGGGTGGAGCGTCTTACCAAATCTGGACATGCCCTGCCCTAAACTGAAAGACAAGCCCGGCGCTGGCATCGAATGTCGTCAGTCGCAAGGTCTGGACGGACGCGCGACATGGCAGCAACACCAAGCGAAAGTATGTATTGGCTGGAAACAGCTGCAGACATCTGTCACCAACGGCGGGCAGCGCCGACCCGCGTTTGCAACATACGATCGTAGTGCTTCGGACTGAGGTGAGTATTTCACAGCGGGACCGTGATACTGGATACCTGCGTACCGCGAATGTACATGGTGGATCGCCGTGCCATGGCGTGTGCGCGTGATGAACAGCGCCAGTCGATGTTGACGGCGTGGCCGCAGGTAGGTCCAAATGGACTAGCGACACAGTTGAGTTTCTCGTCAGTACTGACGGCGATCATTTGTAGGTCGCTTCCGTCTATGCACGCTAAGCAAGCAGCGTTGAGGTCAGAAGCTGGCAGCCGAACGATACAGACAGAGCGACAACAAGATCAAGGAGGACTGGCAAGCCCTGTCACGAGAAGCCATATACAACTCCTGCCTCGATTTGGGTGAGGTTGCGTAAGCACGAATGTAGCCGACATTACCGCAATGCTGACTGTCGATACCTGGTCCGCGATAGTACCTCGACCGACGCAGTCCGGTTCGTAGGCCACATCAGTCAACTCGCATCCGGGTACAGGTGGTAAACGTTTATCGTATTATTCCCATTCGTGAAGCTGCAATCAAACCCCAACAACATCTCAACCCCGGAGTACGAAGCCTCCCCGTTCGACAGCTGCGGATACCATTCAAGCCTCAGACTGTCTACCCGCGGCGGCGCGACGGAAAGCACGATCGAGTTCGCGCAGGAGAGACGACTCCAATTCGCCAGCAAATATCACCCAAATATCCCGGGCCGCTCCACGCACGTTGTCGCCGGTCACGAAGACCGCGGAGACGGTCGGGTGAAACCCTCTCGAGGTTCGCTCAATGTAGATGTTGATGCGGAAGAACATCTACGGACAAGGGTCAGCGACATTTCTATCATCATGTACGTACGTACGCGTTGGTCATCCACGACAATGACTAAGTACTGTTCCAAGGAAGTGAGGCTTCCTGTCGCCTCCCTCCGCCAGGGTAAGGCAAAACTAGGCATCGGGTCAGAGGGCGTCCATGTATCGTCTCCGTCCGACTCAAAGGGGCTCCGTCGAGACAGGCGGCTGCGCCGTCCACTCCTGGAAAAGGCCGTTATAGACGGAATAGGTGCGTCAATGAAAGTTCTAGCACGCACAGAACGTCCGTTCCAGTGTCAACGACGGCGGGGCCTGTAGTGACCCCTTGAGAGCGATAGATTGTGAACCGACGGGGAGACATAATAGGAGCCCGCCCTCTGATGGGGAGGGCTGGCTGGAGAAATTCCATCGGTTCAAACGGCGGAGGGAGGTCGTCGTTGTCAGAAACCTCCGCCTCAAGTACGTTTGGCACAGGCGCACTGCACCGAGGTTAGCAGCGAGGACATTCGATGGAATTGCGGGGAGTTGCTCACCGGGTGGCTGCTCCGCGAACGCGAAGCTGTGGCTGTGTCATGCTTAGAGGTGTAGGAGAGAATTGAGGAGAGAGGGTGGGTAGGACGGCGCACGTATCGCTGGAATTTAACGGTTCGTCAATTGCTAGGTGGTCGATGTGCAAAGACGCCTACTACTGACCTCGACTGGTAGAGGCAAAGTCTAGACAGACGCGACGTCAAGTACGGGCCGGAGTACGGCCGTGCCACCGCACACCCGGAGCCATCATGCAGGCGGGGATGGTGCAACGGCGTAGGTTCCCACACAGGAAGTACAGTACCCGCTGGAAGGAAAGACACACATGACCTGTGCGCGACCTTTCGAAGACAGAAGGTACCAGCCCCAAATGAACGGTACAACGTCACGCGGACGGTGCAACCTGACAAGGACCGAAAGGTGTACGCTCGCGCGACGTACGAACTCTCCACACGGTCGGGCGAACCGGTGGACCGTGAAGCCGTCGATAAGCGCAGAGATGTCAGTCCTGCCAGATGTCATTTGGTAAACGTGTGGTGACAAACCACGTCCAGCTTGTTTGGGATGCCATCTGTCTGACGTTCATCTTTCAGGGTTGACGAGTGGGAACGTGTATGCGATACTACAGATGGATACCAAGAAGCATGTCCACGCGCCACACATGAGGTGGGTGACGAAGAGGGGCTCAGCCTTTTAGGGTGCAAGATCAGCTTGGGAGATCAGGTGTCTTGCAAAACCTAAATCGACTGTTAACCGAGATGGAAGGGAAAAAGGGACACACGTGTCTTGTCGCATTGCCGCGCCTGTTTGTTCGTGGACAGGGAAGGTCGCAGACGCATTACATTGAGCGACGCTGGTTCGAACGGCGGCCGGCGTCGTATGTGAATCTAGCCTCCGGACGGTGCACGCGTGGACATTACACCGGGACACACGGTGCGTGTGTAGACACAACAATGCATTCATCGATCCTCATCTCTTTCTACTAGGTGTACATTTTGTCGAATTCGCTTGCCCCTGTACCACGGATGTGAAACGCTTGCTGGACACGTCGTCCGAAGCATGCGATGGGCAGCCGCCATCAAATGGCGGCTCCGATGTAGTCACTGACGCCGCGTTCGAAAAATTCGCGCGGCCGTCAATGGCGGTCGTCTCCATGAATGGGAACTACACAGAGTCAGATGAAATATGCATGGGAGAGAACAGCCAAGCTTACAGGGTTCTTTTTTCCGAACAGCGGCGGAAAACCTAACTCGACGAGGAGAAAGTCGGCGACGTATTCCACGTAGTTCCGCATCAACTTGGCGTTCATGCCGTTCAAGGCCCTTGGGAGTGCGGCTGCCAGACGTAGTTTGGTCGTCACCTCACGCTCTCGAGATAAACGATCTACTGACCTTCGAAGAATTGATGTTCCAGGTGAACGGCCTCGATAAGCATGCCGTGTACGACATTGGTGGACGCCTTCTTGTGGAGATGTCCCGCGAGGAGGCACGCGAACCGGGCGTGCATGCCCTCATCGCGTGCAATCAGCTCGTTTGACATGCACAGCCCAGGCAGCAGGCCTCGGCTTCTGATCCAGAAAATGGCCGCAAACGAGGATGAGAAGAATACACCTTCTACGATTGCGAACGCGATGAGCCGGGTGGCAAAATCAGCCTCCGTGGAGTTGATCCATCGCAGACACCAGTCCGCCTTCGCTCGAACAGAGGGCATGGTGTGAAGCGCAGAGAACAGGCGCGACTGTTCTTCGGGGTTGTTCACCAGTTGTTGGATGAGGATGGCGTAGGTCTCGGAATGAATATTTTCCCTGAGTTGAGTAAGTACCCTCGTCGATGAAGACAGCACAACACAGCTTACATCATGATCTGATATCCATAGAAGCATCTGGCTTCTGCAACTTGCACTTCTGCACAGAAACAGGCGGCCAGATTTTCGACAACAATGCCGTCGGAAGCCGCGAAGAATGCGAGAATAGTCGACAAGAAGGACCTCTCGTCCGCCGTCAACTTCGTGTTCCACTGGTGGCTGTCGGATGAGAAGTCGATTTCGGCGGGTGTCCAAAACGAGGCTTGGGCGACTTTATACGCGTTCCATAACTGCAGGGACATGCGTGAGTGTGTGACTCAGAGAGTGTTCCCCATGCACTCACGTCAGGAAACCTTACAGGAAAGAGTACGAAGCGAGTCAGTTCCGGGGACAAGATAGGTTCGTTAGTGGGTGCCAGAGGGACGGTTTGCAGAGCCTGAGCCATGACGGGCGAATGTCAAGTCACTCGCCACAGACGACTCGCAAGTTATAAGGGCGGCACCATACCGCCGTTTGACAGCGTGGACTTCAATAGAGGGGTGGCCCACTGCAATACGACGTACCCCATTTCTCAGCGTCTTACGCTATCAACATCTATGGCGTATTAGCGCATTGCTCTCATAAAGCACTGCTCGTGTCAAGTGCCTTCCTTCACTGCATCACCGCATGTACTGCCGTGCATCCGGAGCTGCGCACTGATCTGCGATGAATATTCTGACTGGTCGGCCCTCGACACGACCCAGTGCGTTATAGCCTGCTACGCAACATCCCCCCCTCCCCCGTCTCACACGTACCCTTTCGTGCTCATCTTCTGCGCACCCCCCGCTATCATCCTCTCAATGCCTACTGCGGACAACTTGCGGAACGTGGCGGCTGACCTACTCGCGGTTCAACTGCAATCCCTATCGCTGAGCGATGGCGGTACGTCCGAGACCAGTGTCAGCAGAGCGTTGTGCATGCCACTGACGATGAACACGCATGCTGCATTGGAACGCCACGTCCATCTAGACCCACAAACATATGATGATGAAGGCTCGCCTGCCAACGCCGACGATGATACGGATGGTGAGCACGCAGAATGATATGCATGGCCATCGTGTGAGCTAAACGACGTTGGCTCGTACAGGTATACTCACCGCATTGTCGACCCCCCCGGACGACGACGACGACCTGGTGTTGGGTGAGTGAAAGATACCTTCATCACTGGTTGTAGACATGTGCTGACAGCCGTTGTGCGACCCCGTCCATGCAGTTCGCGTGTCGGGGGTACGCGACCAGCTGCCGCTGCTGGAGTGGTGTGCGGAATCGGAGCTGACGCTCGACCTGACGCACACCTTTGACAACCTGTGTATTATCGAGGACACTGTGTCTGCATATGATCTTCCCGTTGGGAGCGACGACGTCATAGTCAACGCGACACTGACTCGTCTACTTCCGTTGTATAGCATGTGGCAGACTCGGGACCTGAGGAAAATCGCTGAAGCACACCGGCTACGTCTGCTGCAGCGCGAGACCGCGGCTAAATTATTCGAGAAGTTGCTGCAGCACGTATGTGGCAGGTCGTGCCCTCACACTATCGTATGGTTCACGACCCGACGGTCTGGCATTCGGTCGGAGGACCAGATACGACGCGCGCGGGCGCTGCCCCGGGCTGCGTGCCCAACTTCGCCGGGGTCGTACCTGCCGATAGTCGACGACACTCTCCGTCGTTTCATTCTCGAAGACTGGCAACAATCCATGACTACGGATAAGCTACGCTTGATGCCATGTGCGGTTTGTGCACGTCGAACGCCGTCCGCAGACATAACGGTGATTGATCCCGAATCCTTTGACCTGTCGCTCCTTCGCAATGATGCTCTAGCGACCGCTGTGCTGCCTACCACATACACATTCGAATTGTACGAATGTGCGTTGCTGTATCCGAAGGGCATGTCCGACCCATGGACACTCGCGCCGCTGAACATGTGCTGCGCGTGTGAGAGCGACTTAATCCGACGTTCCAGGATGCCCAGACTGTGTCTCGCTAACTGGTTGTACTATGGTATCGACGAGCTGCCTCAGCCTGTATCGGACGCACTGTCGGTCAGCACTCACGTCGACAAACTCCTCATCGCTCGTGCACGCACGAGCAGAATCTCGTTTCGCTTCAAGCAGTCGCCATCGGGGTTTCCGGGCGATGCAGACGCACCCCATCCAACTGACGAACGTCAGCCTGTGCCGCAGAAGTACGTACGGGGGAACGTCCTTGTAATGCCCCAGAATTCCACACAACTAAACAACATCCTACCACCTCCACCATCCGTCATTCAGGACACAGTGTGCGCCATATTTGTCGGGCGAAGTAAGCCCACGCCGGAAACTGTGCGAAAGCTCAAGGTGTTGTTGGCTCGTAAGTTGGTGGTTAAGACCTTGATTGAATTTCTGGTCGACAGAAACCCATATTACGCTGTGGACGACGAGACATTCTTTGGTCTCAGCCAGGCGAACCTCGACGCGCTCTTCCCATCAGGGAGCGAGGAGTCTGATTCAGGGATTCCGTCTGCAATGGGAATTGGGTTTTTCGGCGAGAGTGCAGTAATAGACGCGTCCACGGCCGACTACACGACTCGCAACAATGACGACGACGCACCATCTGACGTAGACTCGCTATTGATGGAAAATGTGGGGTACACATGTGGCGACGAGTCCCCTGTGTCATATCGAGATATGAAGATGCGTGCGTTGTCGCATTGCCTCAACCAGGGGCATTTCGTCTGCTCGAAGGCAGGAGATAACTTCGTTCCCGATTTTCAGAACCCTGCGCTGCTTACCTGGTTGTTTCCCCATCTCGACCCTTGGGGTATAGGCGGGTTCCATCATCCTAGTCGACCGCGTCCTGTGTCGATGGAGCAACAATTGAGGTACCTGCTCGAACGTGATGAGGGACACTTCCAGAGCGACCCCAATTTTGCGTTTGTATACTTCAACATCCTTCAGAAAAAATCAGTGTGTGACTCAGTTCGATTTCGAGTAAAAGAATCCCAGCAGCGCCGAATAGTTGCCTCGTTACTCGCACTAGACAAGACGCTGCTGCAGCAGACGATGAAGCGTTTCGAGCGCGATCCAACCTACACACCTTCCACGTCAGAAGAGGTGGACATGCTCGCGCTGATCGACAGTGTGTCTACGGTATTGCCTAATATACCAGGTACGACAGGTTACAAACTGTCGCTGCGAAATGAGATTCGAGCTCTCGTCAACTTCCAAGGGACCCCCGCATTCTTCCTGACGCTCAATCCATCAGACGTTCACCATCCGTTGGTGCGACTTCTCGCGGGAGAAGATATTCAACTGGAAGATGTGGCTGCGGGCGAAGAATTGAGTGCGTGGCAGAGAAAGCTTGTCGTGGCAAAAAACCCCGGGGCATGCGCGAAGTTTTTCCACACAATGATATCCAAGTTCGTCAACGTGGTTCTTCGTTTCGGGAAGCCCGAGAAGGGATTGTTCGGCAAGTGTACTGCATATTACGGTACTGTTGAAGCTCAGGCGAGGGGGTCTCTGCACTGCCACATGTTGATCTGGCTAGAGGGCCATCCCTCCCCGCAGAAGATGTGCGACATGATGCAGGATTCAGACGAGTACAGAACTCACATGTTTGCATGGCTGGAGAGTATTATAAAGTCAGAACTGTTGGGTACGACAGAAGTAGTGACAGAGCCAGATGGGCGTCCACTGCCAAGGCCTTTCTTCCGCGAGGCGCCCGGCAACGTCCATGCGGGGGCAAGGCCACAGCCGCGCATTGACAACCTTTCGCCCGTCGAGTTCAAACAACAGTACGTCGCGTTCGTTAATGAGCTCGTGGAACGCTACAATTGGCACGAACATACCGAGACATGCTGGAAATACCTTCGGTCGAAACAGACACGATCAGACGAGAACTGCAGGATGCGCATCAACGGCGCAACACGCGCCGAGACAGTTGTTGACCCTGAGACACTGTCGATACAGCTTCGTCGATTGCACCCGCGGATCGCAAATTATAACGATCTGGTGACATTCGTGATGCAGGCGAATATGGATGTAAAGCACATCGGTTCTGGCGAAGGTGCGAAGGCGTTGATCTACTACGTCACGGACTACATCACTAAATCTTCCCTCCCTACGCATCTTGGTCTTGCAGCTCTCATATATGCGATCATGTCGACTAATGCAAGGTACGGCCCACCGGCACAATGGAACGAAACACAAGACACAGGAGCACTTACGATTCTCGTAAACAGTCTTCTGTCGCGGCAAGAGATTTCTCATGCGCAAGTTATGAGTTATCTGGTCGGCGGCGGTGACCACTACACCGGTCACAAATTTCGGCTGTTGTACTTCAGGGCGTTCGAGCGCCCGGTGCGCAGACACTGGGGCGAACTACAAACCGCACTCCCTATCCAGGCGGTGCCGACAGAGCGCTCCCGATCTGAATCGGCCTCATTCGATAACCACGAACGCCGGCAGTCTATTCCCCCTAGCGCTGAAGACATCGAAGAGACCGAAGAACGAGGAACACAGGCGGCGATGGATACCGAGGAACATTCCGAACTGTCTGCCACCATGGGCGAGGATCTTTCCGACAGTGAGGGAACTGACATGAATGTGCCATCGCACGTCGTGCTCGAAGCAACGTCAACAGTCGAGGGCGAAGAATCCGTCACACTGAGTCTCGCCAATGGCTCCATATCGGCGCTGAATCAACAACAGGATTACATGCTTCGTCCACAGGCAGAACCGTTCGACAATATGTGTCTGTATGAATTCGTTGGCCTCACAGAGAAGATCACTCGTGTCTGCGAATCGCAGTCGCGCCGTGGAGCATCATCTGAAGACAGCGGACGGCCGCCGCGGGGTCGCCCCCGGGAGAACCGTGGTCAGTTCGTGGCCACACATCCAGACTACGCAACACACCTCGTACGCAAGCGAGTCGTGTGGGTTGTTCCGGTGATCCTCGGTCGCCGTATTGCTCGCAGCGACCGCTCGGACGATGAGCGCGAAAGTTGGGCACGCACTATCCTGATTCTGTTCTTGCCGTGGCGTACTCCTGCTGATCTTAAAGAGCCGGAAGAATCTTGGATGGATAGTTATACACGGCACGAACGTCACATTCCTCGTCAACACAAAACCATCATATCTAACATGAACGTTCTCAATGAATGTCGCGACGCTCGTGATCGGGTACGCAACGACACGCGAGCAGCGGCATTCACAGAGGGAGGTGAAGGTCATACAGGCAACCAGCCACACATTCCAGACGCCCGCGAGGACCCCGACAATGAAGAGGATTACCCGGAACCGTACTCGCTCGCGCCGCCAGATCCGGATGCGAGTATAATGTCACCAAGTTCTCCGTTGGAGGTGCTTACTGATCTCATATCGCTCCCGGCAAGAATCGCACTCGACAGGTGCTTCAGTCGTCCACAGTGTGAAGCCGATGACGGTGCGTTTGGAACTGCCACAAAGGTGACTGGAGCGCAGGGAAGCACACTTCAAGCCGAACATACGTACATGAGAATGTTGAAGAGAAAACGGCGCCCCGAAACGGCACCCACCCTCGCGACGGGAGTACCCGCCTTTGGAGCGCAAACCGCAACACAAGTAGCTACAATGTCGTCCATGTCGCTGCCCTCGTCGAACGGCGACTTGGCGGACATCCTCGCACACACATTGGGCCACAATCCCGCTCCGGAGGATTTGGATGCCGTCATAGCGGAAGTCATAGCGGAGTACAACCTGAACGGTAATCCAGAACAACTGCGGGCGTTCGAGATTGTAGCGAGACACGTATGTTTCCACGGGCCCCAACTGTCAATGTACATTGGCGGCGTAGGAGGCACGGGAAAATCGTACGTAGTTCAAGCCATCCTTCGGTTGTTTACACTGCTCGGACGACGAAACGAGATACTGGTCTCCGCCCCGACGGGGGCGGCGGCCGTATTGATCGGAGGCTACACAATACACTCGCTGCTGTTGCTGCCGAACGAAGAAAACCCCGACCTGCAGGCATTGGCGGTCATCTGGGAGAACGTACTGTATCTGATAATTGACGAGATATCTATGGTTAGTGCGAACTTGCTGTGCTCGATATCGTCGCGGCTGCAACATGCAAAAGGCCAGTTTGCACTTGCAGAGGACCGTCCGTTCGGGGGGGGTGAATGTTCTTTTTCTTGGCGATTTCGGTCAGCTCAGACCGGTGATCAGCCCCGCGCTGTACTCTCATAGGTACATCAGNTCAGACCGGTGATCAGCCCCGCGCTGTACTCTCATAGGTACATCAGTAGGGAATGGCGCGGGTATGGGTAACCCGCGCGGGTATACCTATACATACCCGCGTGGGTACGGGTACGGGTAGCCATTGGCCTACCCGCGCAAAACCCGTACCCATACCCACGCAAAACCCGTACCCGTACCCGCACTACACATACTGGTATATAAGCAATTGGATTACTTATATGTGCATTGTTTTTATGACCCGCCTGGTGTATCACCCGTTATATGCTTGCATATAGCCTGTGGGGGTGATTTAGACTTTACTAGAAGGTATTACCACTATATTTATGGTGATACCCACTAAACCCGTGCACTAATCCCCAAACCCACATGTACCCATACCCGTTAGCTGCAGTACCCGTACCCGCATGTACCCATACCCATTTACCCGTGGGTTTTGGTGGGTACGGGTACGGGTATGGCTCTCGGTACCCGCGGGTTACCCGCACCATTCCCTATACATCAGCGAACCAACGGTGCAGGATGCGCAGCATAAGGCCACACTGGCCGCGTTCAAGGGTGTATATCTGTGGAGGTCGGTGAGGACGATCGTTATCCTGCAGAAGAATCAACGTCAAAGCAAAGACGCACCATACTCCAATCTGTTGAGCCGCATCCGTGAGGGCAGAAGCGGGAACGCGCGTTATGACGGCAGCGCATATGACTTCAGGAC
>WJSG01012936.1:0-12332 GCA_016618145.1 Sanghuangporus lonicericola | reverse complement strand
TCGCGCTGCGCCTGCGCGCCGCTGCTGGATGCCTCGTCGTTACTGTTACCGATACTGTTACTGTTTCTTGTGCCATACGCTACGCCCTACGCACTGCCGTACTCGATACCACCCCCCACTGCCCGCCCCGGGTCTCTGTACCATTTATTGACTCCGCACCCCGCCTCACCGCATCACACCCCAGTCGGTCGTTTGTCTGTGTTGTGTAATCTCCACGCTCGCTTGCCTCGTTGCTCGCTCCGCTACGCTGAACGCTGAACGCTGAACGTGTTCCCTCACTCGTCGGTTGTCATTTGTTGTCCGTCGGGACTCGGTACCCGCTACCGGTCCGGTGTAACGTGTTCGGAGGACAAGCCTCAAGGTCCAAGGACTCGGACTCGGAGTGCAGGACAAGGCTGGACAAGGCCAAGGACAAGGATCGGATATCGAGCCGCCTACATAACTGCCAGGTACGCGTCTCAGGACGTTACGAGGGCGACGCGCGTACTTATGCGCGTGCGCGTTGCAGCCGACTACTCACCCAAGACTGAAACTGAGACTCCCGACTGTCGGTGTCGGGATCCGCCCGTACGGTGTACCTGCGCTCGCTTGCAACGCTCTGCAACGCTCGATCGCACCGGTACCGGCACTGTCGTTCGTATCCCGGACCCGGACCCGGCTCTCGTCCTCGTTCTCGTTCTCGCCTTCGTATTCGTGGAGAGGAAGAGAGATCTGAGACGGTCTGGCTCGCGTCGTGGCGGGCTCATTGTCAATCCATCACTATCGAACGACCACGTTCTCGCCCTGCCGCCGCCGCCGCCGTTGTCTCAGAGTCGCAGCTAGAGCACGAAGCTTGCAGCCCCGACCCCGACCCCGACCCCGACCCCACGCTCGTTCGTTCCCCCCCAGATCCAGGAATCCAAAATCCCGCCGCTCGTTTGCGTTCGCGTTTGCGTTTTGTCCTCCGTCACTCTTTAAGATTACTCGTCACTCATTATTCGTCAATCGTCAATCATCACTCGTTATACGCTTTTTTGCTGTTCTTATACCCACGGGGCCGGTCGACGTGCCCTCGGCAGGTCGGGGGCGCGGGCGTCGTGGATCGGTACGTTCTGTGCGTGCTAGTACGTAGTGTGTAGGGGAGGAGATGTAGAGGAGGAGGTGTAGGTGTAGAGGAGATGGAAACGTAGGAGAAGATGCAGGAGAGGTGTAGGAGATGTAAAAGGCGCCGCCTCTGTGGCGTTGGAGGATGTCCTGTTGTCGTCGTCGTTGTTGGTGAAATACAGGATCATCGTGGTGCCCGAGCGTGTCGCGACCGGCGCCGACTTGGAGTCCAGACTGGCAGTGGGACTGAGATATACGTACGGCACGTGAGTGTCTTCGTATGCATTGTTTCGCTCTTCTGTTGTCCTGGCGCTGGCGTTGACTCTGTGTTTTATCGCGCTAGGCTCGTTCGGAGACCATATTGCCTGGCGGCCTGTGGTCTGCAGGAGTCGCTCGAGACTTCCCGAACGGGCTGTTTCTCGTCCTGATCCTCATCAACACTCATGTTATACCTTGCGACCAAGCTCGAGGTCGCCAAGGTGTGGACGATCATGGAGTCGAAGGATGCACGGCGGCTCGAGACGGCGCGGGAGCTGTCAATTCTGTCGTGCTACGGCTCACTCGTGTTCTGCCGCGCTAGGCCGCATACTGTTGTGTCGCGCTAGGCAGCATACAGTCATGTTGCGCGACGGGCCCGCGTAGCGTAGAACATCTGCTTCGAGTATGCGGACGATCGCCCGGGCGGGTCGTGTGAGCGTCGTGTGTGTACGATATGTCTGTCTCGTGCTCTACCAAGTAGGCGCGAACACACGAAAGGAGAAAGCGGGCGCGATCTTGCGCTCGTGCGCGTCCCTTCTAGCACGGTACCTACGCAGAACCGTAGTCTAGCGTAGTCTCCGCCCGCGCCCGGCCGCCCGGCCACAGAACTCGGGGCAAGAGAAGGCTGGGATATGCGCGACGCTAAGCCCGAGTGGGCGTGCTGTATCTGGGGAAGGGCCCGTGTCCATAAGCGAGCGAGAAGCTCGAGCGAGAGTTCGTTCTGCGCGAGCCTCGAGGCTCGCTGCCCGGGCACACCGGGCGGAAGACGATGGGAGAAGGCGGGTATGGATCACTTGACTGCTTCGCCGGGGCAGACACGTCGTCATGTGGGAGAGATCTGCCCACTGTTGCCGGGGTGGGAGTCTGGGATGCATACGGAGCAATGAACTCGAGTCGGATTGGGAGAATGGGATGCATGAGATTCCGGTGAGATTGCGTGGCGTTTGCCGTTTTACTGCTCGTTTCGCACGGAGCTGCCACTCCGGTAGGTGGCCCTGGACTCGGAGTGCGAGCATTTGAATGATGACGAGGTGAGTAAGTGGTTGAGGCGGGTAGCGGCGAACTGCGACGTACTCGTGCCGCCGGCTCTGACGTCCCTCATTTCAGACCAAGGACGGTCAGATTAAGGAGACAAGAGCACAGGTCTGCCATTGCGTCGATGTACGTAGCGCTGCGTACGGAAGAATCAATTAATCACGAGTCAGCCCGGAGAGGGTACGAAGCAGCGGGGGAGAAGACGAACCTGCAGTCCGGAGGTCGAGGTTACCCCGCATCGAGCAGTCCGCCGACCCTACGCCAACGGCGAGGTGTCAGATAGAACTGGGTTACGCCGTTCACGAAGCTCGTGTGCGTTATCACAAGCCGGCACGTCCTACGTAGCGTCTGCCTCGGAGGCAGTTGCGCTGTATTTGGGATTCTGCAAGGTCGTGCGAGCTCGCTTTCTGCATGTGGTCCTCACGCGACCGGACGGGCCAGCGGTGCGTCATCTGGGAGAGGGCTTCGTACGAGTATGGGTGCCTTGTGCTAGGCACCGAATGTTTCGGGAGAGGTGGAACTTTGAGCTTGAATTCATCGATCGGCGCATCTGCGGGCCTACGGGCTCAAGCGATCCACGGGTGGCATAGCTAGCGCGAACAGTACATGGACTGAACTCACGGAAAGCGCCTCACTCGAGGATAAGGTTAAGTACTGGACGCTCATCAGGTGCTCGACCAGGACAGACTGACAAAACTAGGTCTGACGGAGTCACACGAGGCTCATAGCTGTCTTTCTATAGTCAGCTGAGAAAGCTAGCGGGAGTGGGATGTACGTGGCAGGCAGTAGGGGTGAACGCAGATCAGCAAGGTTGCACGAATCGGCGTCGTCGGCATGACCGGGCCGAACATAGCAAGCGGGTCGTCGTGCGCGTCAACAAACTTGAACTCGTACACTTTGCATCGCTAACCCCTCCGTCGTCCCGAGCTTCGATCCGCAACCGCGCACACCCGTTTTGGTCGCCTCTGCTCCCACTTGGTTTTCCAGCTGACTCTATTCCGCAACCATCGCCGTCTCAGCTTCTTCAAGCCATCCCCACGCGCCCGTGCTCTCGTCTTCGCGAATCGTCCACTTCCGAGATTGCGATGCATGTACAGTCTTCACGTGTCTGCATTCAATCACAATCCCCTCTTTGTCTGATGTACTGCTCGCCAACGCAGCCAGTCTGAACTAATCTGTCATAACTGCCCTCCCGCCGCCGACTACCGTATGCGTTCCTCCATACTCCGCGGAGTCGCTGCTTCGTGTGCCGCCCCGTACTCTCTTGCGCTCATCCGGGTTTTCTCTCGCGCTCTGCTTGCACGACTCGAGTGGTATTTTTCTCCCTTTGTTGTTCCATGATCTTGCTCTCCATATCCAGCTCCACACTTCTTCACCTTCGTCCTTCCATTCCCTCCTGGCGATCAGCACCGCTCCGCCATGCCCGGTCGCTCAACCTTGTACTCTTCCCTGCAAGATCCAGCTTCCTCTGACAGGCAAATTTTTCTCCTCGCGCGTAGGCGCATAAGGATCCGATCTCAAGTCCATCGTGGACGTATCACTCCCGAACGAAGATAACGATCGGCCTCGTTGAACCACATTCCAACTTCCCTGCGAGTGTCAATGTTCTTCAATGCAAAATTGTGAGTACGGCGCGGTCAGCGATCCGATCTCCTGGCCCATCGCGGACTCGCGAACCCGCGAACCACCGAAGCGCACGGCGTAACACCGGACCTTGTTCCATAATATTGGCCTATCGGTGAGTTCCCTCCTCCGTGTTCCCCGTGTATTGTTAGCACTGATGATGTGAGTGATGTATACAGATCGTACTGATCATGATATAGTTCAAACGTACAACGTTCAATATCGAGGCAAGACGCGATAGGAACTCGTAGAGCCTGAAACCGCTCGGACGCGGTAGAGGAGTAATGTATTCGTCGGGCTCGGAATCACCTGCCTCATGACAGACCCGAACAGTCTCCACTCATTCGCATCTCCAGGTCGACTCGCAACCAGCGATCGTCTTCTTGTCGTGTTCTACAGATCCCGATGCCGAGCCGCAGTCCCCTCCGCCGAGGCCAAAAACGACTCCGCGGCATGCATATGCCGCCACGCCTGTACGATAGGCTGCGATGAGGCGTTTGTGCGCCCATCCCACGCCTCCCGTTACACGCTCGCACCTCGCCCGCACCTTCCCTCGCGTCGCCCTGTTCGCGTTCGCCTTCTAGTTCTGCTACTCTTTCTGATCCCCGACAAGATCTCCTCCGGCGCACACCCGATCTCCCTCCCGAGCGTCATCGAGGCATATGTCGCACCGACGCACCCACGGCTCGCGACCCTATATCAGACATGACGGCATCCCAGCCCCAGGTCCCAGGTGCCCGCATTGTGTGTGCTCTCTATCCCTCCGACGTCGTCATGCTTCATTGCACGGTACTCAATGCATTTGCAGGCTTCCCGCACTTCGCCCGCGGCGACCAGGGCGGGATCACACTGACGGCCGAGTATGTTTGGCAGATGTTCTTGCCCGTTATTGATCACCCTTGTTCTCGAGTCTTCGACAGGACAGGCGACCCCCGCCCTCATCGCCATCCCAGTTGCGCAGGGCGGCATGACGCGCTTACCCCCGGTCCGGGTACTGCAGCTCGCCGTCACTCTCCAATTGAGCGTAACTGACAATATGCAGGAGGAGCGGCGACGTGTCGGATCTCCCGCCCTCGGAATTGCGAGCCTCATGGACATACCCCCTCCGCACAGGCATGACGCACCGCCAACGCTGTCGTGGCGGAAGACCATGTGTTATCCGAGGAGACTGTCGTGGTAAGTACCGCAATTTCTCCAGAGCCGCAGAGACAGACATACGCACGTTCTGACATGACCTGTTCGGCTAGGGAACCTAGCCTCATGTCGTCGACGTCGACGGGAGGTGTAGGAGTAGCCCGCCTCTGGATCTGTTTCTGGAAAGCCGAGCCCGCCATCCCTCTCCGGTCTGCCCCGATACCTCGCGGACTACCGTGCTTTGCGAATGCTCTAGCTTCACCTTGCCCTCATCTCGACTCTCGACTCACGGCGGGAAGTCTATCTCCCGGCAATCTGACCCTAAGCTGTGCTGTGCCGCTCTAGCCCTGGTCTCAGCGACGCGATGCAGGTGTATGCGCAAGTATACGACACCGGCAACCACAACATCGTTTCGGCTAACTCTCTGCTAGTCTACAGCACGCTGCACTGTCACGTACACCCTCCTCCCGCGACTCGTCCAGCTGTATATCGGCTCTCCGAACGCTTTCCGTGCTCGCACCGACAGTCGGCCATCCGCCCGGTCGCCCTCTGTGCTGTTCGTCGACGCGGAGGCCTCGACTTGACCCCTGCCCAGCTGCCGTTATGAACTCCCAGGTCTCCTCGTTGCCAATGCAATGCGCCGACTGCACCCAGACTGCTCCGGTAACCACCACTCTCGCGGTCTAGGCCCGCCGACACATTGTCTCGCGGGACCCCCCATTCCCGAAGAGGTACATCCCGCGCTGGTACCCGGCAACTCAAACACCCACCCTCGTCCAGACTGGGGACCCTGTCAACGGAAATGCTCTGGGCAGAATTTTGTGGCACTGATAGTGTTGGACTCCCGGTAGTGGTACTGCTCGCCTTCGCATCCATGTGCCGACCGAGGCAGCCTGAGGCACGACGTCGACATACACACCTTCTCCTGCGTACAAGGCTTCCAGACCCGACCACCACGTCCTCCGTGGCTCGCGTGTCGAGTCCTGCAATCGGTCGCTGTGTCTCGGCAATGTCTCACTACGGTGTTCTCAGTCGTCGAACTCCGACATGCCCACCTTATCCTGCATCATAGGCTTCCAGCCCCGACCACCCCGTCCTCGCCCGCGCCTCGAGTCCTGCAATCGGTCGCTGTGTCCCAGCAACGGAACGTCTCACTTCGGAGATCTAAGTGGAACTCTGTCGGTCGGGAGTCTGGCGTCTGCGTCGTCGTCTCGCTGCGCTGCTGACGCTCTCCGTTACGGGACGATCTGGCCGTCGCGTGGACACGAAACGCGTTTAAACTCGAGAGCTTACTGTGGTCTGTCGGCAGTACGTCAGCCCTTGTCTGTCAGCGTCTCGTAACACGGTCCTCATCTCGACGCGAGTGCTTCTCGATCAGCCTCCTGACGTCCTCCCTTCCTCATTGTCGCTTCTCCCAAACATCTCTTCAATACATAGGTGAACAAGGAGCACTGGATCGGCACGGCCGCTCCTCCGCCGTCGCAAATGTATTCTTGGAGACCCGGAGCAACGGCTGTGATAGGATTTGCGCCGAGACGTGATTTCTGCACTGCATGAAAGTTGACAGTGGCGCGGTCTCCTCGCTCGGCAGTTCGGGTCCTCCCTGGTACCGACCCCGCAACCGCCGTCGACTTGAGAGTCAGGGCTTGTTCGTAAGACGGTCTGGTCCTTTTGCATATGCTGACTCTCGGAAGCCGACCAGCTTTCTTGCTCCCAAAGCCCGGCCTCTCGGCGTACATCAAGCTCGGCTGCTGGGCGACAAGACCTTCCCTCGTCGCTTGCTCACGCTCAAAGCTCCCGTCCCCGTTCTTCCTCGTCGACTCTTGAGCACGCTTCGCACCTTGTTCCGTAAGCCATGTCACTCCCGCCGCCGTCAGAAACTCCAAACGGTAAAGACAACGAAACCTTGTACCCCCAGGCACATCACGACCAGCACCAGCTAGAAGACCCACAGAGACCCACCCGTGGCCCGCCTGCGCTCCCGTGCGCCGTCAGCTGGCACAAACCAACGCAGTCTCAGACGATCGAAGACCGCTTGCTGCAGCCTGATGCACGCGTAGCCACCCACGGGCGGGCCTTCCATATCGAGCACACGCGTCCGGATCTCCAGCCCATCCGCCCCGTCGGCTCGATCGCGACGGATCGAGGGGGCGCGTCAGATGCCATCTCGCGCTGCCATCTCAACAGGCGCGCTAGACCTTGGCTCGGCGGGTGCTCGCGACCCTCTGCGCCGTCATTCTGCGCGTTGCATGTGGAGATCGGCCGCGTACCTTCACGAATCACGTTCTAGTCTCGCTGTGAATGCCGTGCAAATTGGCTTCGCGGACGCCAGATCTGCGCTCTACTGAGGTACGTATCATCATCGAGTGCGTATGTGGGTCGGTTATTCCTGCTGTCGCGATGTTCTGCGACCCCTTGTCTTTTTGGTACGTTGTTCATCTCACCCGCCGTCTTAGAGAGAGGTCTGCCGTCTCATAATCGAGCACCGACTTCCGGGATTCGCGGCAGGTTCGAAGCTTCAGCGCTCTAGCTCCCTCAAGCCACTGCGACTGTTGGTCATGACTAACATGCGTCGCAGCGGACTTCATATGTACGCACCGTCACTACTTCGACCGACTTTACGTACTTCCAAGAGCGAGCTCTGATATCATATCCCCTTTCCGCAGATCACTCGGTTTCCGGGACGCAGTCGATCGCCCGTCGGAGGGTCGCAGCGTAATCGCGAATCCACGTCCAGTGCAACAACTTGAACTAGAACAAGCAGTCAGAGCACGCAACTGCCATGCGCGACAAAGAGAATCTTGTACGGGTACGCATACTGCCGGAGATCCCGCATGCAGCCTGAGGTCTTCTTCATAGTCCGGCGCAAGTCTGAACGACCTGATGTTCTATGCTGTCAGGCCCGTAACTCTGTCGGCCCTCCGCTGAACCTCACAGTAGTATTGAATGGCTGTCGTTCTAATTGTCGGCACGAAGTGCGCGACCAAGCTCGGCGCAACCAAGCACGCTCCGGCTGCAACATCGCGGATCACCATGCGAACTTGAAGCGGAGCGTACCGCGCACTGACGGCGTTCGGACTGGTCGGCGCGGGCCATAGTCTCGTTCTTTGTCCTCCTCCTGATGTACCACCGGATTTGCGTACCACCATGTCCGCAAACGTGGCTTTCGAGGGCCCTGGCGGACCTCCAGGGAGGGACCTTCGGCTCTGCCCGTGGTCCGCGCCCGGGCCTTCTGCGTCTAAGCCTTTGCGCCACCTCTGCATGGTCACCGGACTCACAGCTCGTAGTGAGTACTAGTACAGTCTGAACAGACGTCCAGGGGCAAGTGTCGACCCGCTCTCTGGTGCCTACTGCGAGAACCTCACCCCGGTCACTCTTCCCCAGTGCGACACCTCCAGGAACCAGCCGGGCAAGCACCAGGGTCCAGGACACGCCGGGTACTATGTCCGGCCCTGCGACAGGCCGCAGGCGTATCCTGTTCGAGACATCGGGCGGCGAAAGGGGTTGCAGTCTCTCAGCACGACGCCGCGCCCTCAGTTGAGTATGGGCCGTTTCCCTCTCCCTCGGATACCCTCACATACGCATGTGCTCCGCCCGTCCAGGGCCAAGTGCAGACAACAGAGTTCGAATGCGCTCGTGCAGGGACGCCGCCGCAATGCACGCCCCTAGCAGCTGGCGGCTGATGCCAAACCATCTAACGTGCAGAGAGACAAGTTTCGAAGAACAACACGAGACGCCTCCGTGCCGTCCCTCAGGTCTGCAAGTATAAACCTCCTCCAGCTCAACGGTATCCAGCATCGTCATCTCGTCGCTCTCCTCCCCCTCACACTCCGACCAATTCACCGCTTTTCCGCTCCACGCTCTCGCACACACATAATGTTCTCCTTCAGCGCGCTGACTATCTTCTCGACACTCGCATTCAGTGCTATCGCCTCCGGATTCCCTCTGAACACGCCCATTGGTGATGCCATGGCAGGTATTGGCATAGCCTCCGAGTCGCGTGATGTGCCCCCCGTCCATGTCCAGGCCGTCCGCACGAACGTGGAGGAGGTTGACATCGCTGCCCCCGCCCCCGCCCATGCGCTCCGTAAGTCCGAGTCCACGATCACCAGCGACACATACATACCCCGACACCATCGCTCACCGCTCACGAGTCACCGCTCATACATGATCTCCACAGGGACTGACGACGCTCAAGAACCGCCGACTGCCGGTGCTGAGCTGCAAGACACGTACACCCGCGCCCTCGCCGCGCTCCGCTCTCTCCTCGACCAGGCCGAGAAATGTTCCATCGGGCCCATCTCCGCCGAAGACCGCACTGCCATCCTAAACGGGGTCGAGGTACGTGTAACGTCCGTCCGCTTCACCGGAGGCTGCAATACTCACGTCGACGGCGCGTACATCATTGATAGCAAATGCTCAAGACCGATGCCGATTCCTTTGTCAACGGTATCGCACCCGCGTTCAACACATTGCTCGCCGATAACCGCCGGACCTAGCGTGCTCGGGGTCACCGCTCTCCCTCCTCGGACGCGAAGCGGGCCAGTCACTGGCATAAACCCGGGTCCCGTACATAGTACGCTCCTCCCTCCATCACACATTTGACATGCTCCGCGGATCCTTCAGTCCCGGTGTATGTGCGCAGGACTGACTACTTATTCGTACGCTCTCCGACCCCATGTTCCCTCTAGTACCCGTTGTTACTTCCTTTGCACACCGACCTGCGCACCGCTGCCTTGCGCGGCGCGGAATCCGCCGCTCCTTTCACTCGAAGTCCCGTTCTGCTGCCTCGTACGACTCGGATTAAACTGTCCCTGTACGCCCGTCCATACCGATTATACAGCCTACTCTGTCGGTGATATGATACGTGCTTGACGTACGCATCTCCCCAGCTGCTGCTCCAGCGTTCGAGTTGCTGCGTCACCGCGGCAGGGCTCTGAGGGTTCTGCGCGCTCTTCAACCGTGGCGCCACTCTCGGTCTCGATAGCAGAGGGTTGCACGAGGCTACGGAACGCCTCGTGGCCGCTTCTGAGGGAGCAGAAGTCTCTACTGTATCTTGGTAAGTCAAGGCCTTCGAGTCGTCGGGTATCACACATCGTAACTATCGCCTCACTGCCGCTCCAGTTCACTGCTTGCTCGTCCACGTCACCACCGACCATGCTTCGACGCTGCAAGATCGTCTGTCGCCACCGTCGCTACCGTTCAAATTCGTCTGGGCACGGTTGATCACCAGCCGGGCCCTAACCACACCAAAAAGCGATCAGGAAGAATACACCCATGGAGCGTCACGATGTCTCGCCGAGGGCGTATCCTGTCGACTGGTTCGCGGCTTGCCTGCGTGTGGTATCTAGAGGAGCTAGGCAGTCTGAAAATAGTTGCCTACAAGCGACACAGCGCGGGAACGGTGGAGGGCGAGGGCGAGGGCGACACAGTAGGAGAATCCCGGTTCGTACGCATACAGTGGACTGGCGGAGTGGTACAGCCCTGAGCAGACAGATACTTATCATGGCAGGCCGCAGCCATGACCTCGGGCAACCCTGAGCTCAGAGTCTCAGCCTGTCAGGCAGAGTTGATCAACAGGGACGCGGACCAGCCGCTCGCCTGTGGTCGTAACGGACGCGTCTTCGTCCTCTGCGCGCTGGTCGAGGTGCAAAACTGGAGAAGACAATCAGCTCGGAGGGCTCGAACGCGCGCGAAACACGTACGGAACAGGTCGAGGATGCGGAACGAGTCTGGCCACTGTTGCAACACTTGTCCGTGAACTACGAGCGTCGCCGGAGATTCTCAGACTCGCGAGGAACCGATAGCAGTACGGAAGGGTGCGCACCTATGCCAGCGTCCGCCATGACGTCAAAGTCGTCCCCCAAGTCCTCTATCCGCTCCAGGAACTGCGCGGTGGTTCGGTCGAGGGCAGCGACGGCCTCGAACTCCTTCTTCTTCTCTGCCAGGTTGGCTACGGCTGCCGCGCTGGAGGCCGAGCCCGGGAGTTGAGACTGACGCTTAGGAGCGACTGAGGCACACCTCGCGCATGGACGACGAGGATGGATTGCGGGCGGCGGTTATGGCAGGACGCAAGATGACGTCGTGCGCGCGCCTCTCTCGTTTGCACTACCACCACCAACGTACAGTCATCAGCAAAATGTCAAAAAGATTGTAAGCGGGTGCGAGCGCATAGGAGCGTTGCAATCGCTCGTAATCCACCCGGCGGATTGCAGGAGATGAATATCTCGCGTCGGTACTTTGTACTCTACGCAATCTCGCCGCAAGGCGATCATACTCGGATACAATCAGATGTAATCGAAAAATTCTATTGCATGTCTTGTAAGAGATTGGAGCGAGTATAAGGGATTCGGGACGCGTGCAAAGCGGTACTAATATTATTCGATTTAACCAGCCAGCCATAATCGAGTTCAAAGGGCTTGGTCACACAGATGACATAGAGTGGACCCAGTTGTATATTATTGCGCAGTCGACAATACATGCTTAGCTACGAGGGTAAAGGAACATACGATGCACCAGCGTCTTACAGTAGACGACGGGCGGCGACGGGGTAGCAACTGTGCGGCACTGAACCGGGCTGTGTACATGTCCTGCAAATAGAGATGTCAGCGATCATCATGACGACCGAGAAGACGACTTCGAGAGGACATACCTGCCACTGTGCATCCTCGAAGATACTTATTCCCAGTGAGCGACAGATATGCTATTCAAGTGAGCTCAATGCATCAGTATGGGACGTACCGGTAGATGTACCAATGCTGTATGTACGAGAGGAATGCTTACCTTGAGTGTTACTGCTGTCGGACTGGATGCCTACCAGGGATGACAGGCAGTAAAATGACTTGTAGGCGCACCTTGGTTGCGGTGACTACTGAGCGCGTCTCGACAGCCCGGGCATGCGAAGTCCAGAGCACCAACAAAGCGGAGGACTGACCTTCACGAGCCTCGTCAAAATGAACCTCTAGCTCCGGGTCAGAGCATATACCGCGCTCTTGCGTGCGAGTACCAGCGGTGAACTGAGAGAAGTGGCGTACGTACGACTGTAGCTACTTACTCAGTATCCCTCAGTACTACGCTCAGGGAGTACGGGAGATAGGATGATTCTCGGGATGGTGGTGGTCGGTGGGAGAGATGCGTCCTCTGCACTTGAAGCTCGTCGTCGGGTTTAAGTGCGTTGCTGGCAGGCGAGGGAACATTGG